>NIVC01002880.1:0-20914 GCA_002269645.1 Macrostomum lignano | reverse complement strand
TTTCGGAACATCTCTAATAATCCTAAAGCGCGGTAAAATAGTTTGACTCTTTTCCAAAGCGCGCATCCGCGGGTTTTTAACATTTATTCCAATAGGGCCATGTCGAACATTAAAGAGCCACCATGTCGAACATTAAAGAGCCACCATGCCAAACATAAAAGAGCCACCATGTCAAACATAAAGAGCCACCATGTCAAACATTTAGGAGCCACCATGTTAAACATATATGTGACTTTATGTCAAATATTAAAGAGCCACCATGTGAAACATTAAAGAGGCCACCATGTCAAACATTTAAGAGCCACCATGTCAAACCTAAAAGAGCCACCATGTCTAACAGTAAAGAGCCAGCATGTCGAACATTAAAGGGCCACCATGTAGAACATTAAAGAGCCACCATGTCAAACAATTAAAAGCCAGCATGTCAAACATAAAAGAACCACTTTGTTGAACACTAAAGAGCCACCATGTCAAACATAAAAGAGACAACATGTCAGACATTAAAAAGCCACTGTATCAAACATAAAAGAGTTACCATGTAGAACATTAAAGAGCCACCATGTCGAAAATTAAAGAGCCACTATGTAGAATATTAAAGAGCCACCATGAAGAACATTAAAGAGCCACCATGTCAAACATTTAGAAGCCACCATGTCAAAGATTTAAGAGCCACCATGTCAAACATTTAAGAGCCACCATGTCAAACATAAAAGAGCCACCATGTTAAACATTAAAAAGCCACCATGTCAAACATAGAAGAGCCACCATGTCAGATATTAAAAAGAGCCACCATGTCGAACATAAAAGAGCCACCATGTCGAACATTAAAGAGCCACCATGTCAAACATATATGTGACTTTATGTCAAACATTAAAGAGCCACCATTTCAAACATTAAAGAGCCACCATGTCGAACATTAAAGAGCCACCATGTCAAACATTAAAGAGCCACCATGTAAAACATTAAAGAGCCACCATGTCTAACAGTAAAGAGCCACCATGTCGTACATTAAAGAGCCACCATATTGAACATTAAAGAGCCAGCATGTCGAACATTAAAGAGCCACCAAGTCAAACATAGGAGACACAATTTCAAACGTAAAAAGAAGCGTCATGCCAATCACAAAGGAGCCATTATAAAGCTAAGGAAATTGTTGCACTTGCTACTTATTGTCCGGTGGATGCTTGCTATTTAGTATAGGATCAATACTTGCTATCAATTGGTTGCTTGCTATCTGGGGTGCTTGCTATCTGGGGGTGCTTGCTATCTGGGGGTGCTTGCTATCTGGGGGTGCTTGCTATCTGGGGGTGCTTGCTATCTGGTGGTGCTTGCTATCTGGAGGTGCTTGCTATCTGGTGGTGCTTGCTATCTGGAGGTGCTTGCTATCTAGGGGGATGCTTGCTGTCTTAGGATGTTTTCTTTTTGCATTGCACTTCATCTGAGCAGTTTTTCTATTGACTATGTGAAGGCTTTGTTTGGCCATCTTATTGATACTTGTAGAGAACAGAGATTCTATCTAGATGTCCCCATCGGGGGCGAAGATTGCTAGTTATTGCTAAAACTTTATTTCAACTAGCTTTTTAAAGTTGAAAGTAGGTACATTAATTAATGATTTGATCATCTCATAACTCTGTATTCGCTTCTAGGAATCTTGCTTATAAGTTTTCAGTTTTCATTTCCAAATTAGTTTTAAAAAAAGCTCGTAGCTCGTAGTGGCAACCAATATTTTTTTGGTATCCGAGGTAAAAAAAAATTATTTGAAAAGTAGGTGAAACATTATACAGTTGAATTTAACAAATTAAAATCAACATAACATACTTTCAATAAATTGGTGATGGTTTCGTATGCTTGGTGCGATTGATTAGGTATAATTTTCTTTCTACTGCTTTGATGCGGTGTTTCCTCATTCTTTAATTATTGAACTTTTCAGCTATATTTCTGCTTCTAAACTCTCGTCTGTATTTGTAATTCATTGTTCCATGCATTGTTTATTGACTATGATTGCACCATGTGAATTCGATATTTTTTTAAAAAATATATATATAATGTCAGCATTTTTCCACTCGGTGATTGGTTTGTTAATTAACTATTGGCTTCATTTTGCATTTTTTACCGATTGAGTCTGCGTAGGAGGCAAATAGAAACGAACTTTTACGAATAGGGATCAATAGAATATGCATGCAGAGAGCTAGCTTAAGGGAGAACCAAAAAAATATAACCAGCATCTACTAGCTTGTAAGTGTGGATATTGTACCAGTATTGCAGCAATAAAGACTTACGAAAAAAGATTTCAAATATTCACTCCCAGTTGCTTATGACACTCAGTTGCAGCCAGTAAACACTGTCAGCTTTTAACTGCTTGCCTTTTCTATGGTTGAGCACTCCTGGATGGAGCAGGAGAATGACCACTCATGGATGGAGAATGACCACTCATGGATGGAGAATGACCACTCATGGATGGAGAATGACCACTCATGGATGGAGAATGGCCACTCGTGGATGGAGGATGACCACTCGTGGATCGAGTATGACCACCCTTGGGTGGACCATGACGTCAGCAGCGAGTCAGCAGCCAGCAGCGAGTCGGCAGCCAGCAGCGAGTCGGCAGCCAGCAGCGAGTCGGCAGCCAGCAGCGAGTCAGCAGCCAGCAGCGAGTCAGCAGCCAGCAGCGAGTCAGCAGCCAGCAGCGAGTCAGCAGCCAGCAGCGAGTCAGCAGCCAGCAGCGAGTCAGCAGCCAACAGCGAGTCGGTGACTGATGCACACCAAGGTAAGTGCCTTTATTTATCCTTTTCAACTTACTTAAAAATTTTCTTATCAATGCGATGTATATTATGCAGTCTAAAATTTTAGTCCAAAGAATGGGAGAAGGGGAGATAAAAGACTTTATACCGGTAGGGTTGTACATGTATGCTTGGGTACAGACGTTTAGTTTAGTATCTTTGATATTTGAAACTATAGGCAGCAAAAAACAAAAATATTATCCTAAAACCACAAACCAGGTTCAACAGTCAGCTTCAGCAGAGTTGCCCAAGCCTATGATCAATCACTGGAAATACTGAGGCTCAGATCGAGTCACCCAGACACGCTTCCGTCAGAATTTTTTGTCCAAGCTGGAGACAAAATTATTGAGGCAGTTCAGCAAAGAATTTCAAGACATCATTACAAAGTTCAGCTAAAGGCGAATATTCGAATGGTCCGAATAAGAGATGGGGAGATGCTTGCCGAAGAGGACAGATGGATAAGCTGTAAAATGCAGGCCCTAGACCTAGGTGGTGAAGCAGGCCGTTTAAACAACTGGTTGATTGAGCAGGAGCAGGAGTTGGAGAGGATCTGTAGTATGATTAATACGAACGGCAGTGGCTGGACAATTAAACAAATTAATTTTCTAGACATCAACCTTGCCAGGTACAATCCAATTCGATTTCGCCAGGGCAGAGCCGTTAGATTCAATCTTCCTGCCAGTTTGAAGAACAAAAAGGCTGTTATCAATCCACCGAGCACAGGCAAAGACTGTTTCCTGTACGCCTGTCTCGCTGCACTGCACAGCGCCGATCCGAAAGTTCAGAAATCGCCCAACAGAATATCCTCTTACGATGAATGGTTGCGTGAGCTGGACTTTGCAGAAATCTCCATGCCAGTGAGTGTCGCTGATATCGATCGCGTCGAGTCTAACAATCCAGGAATTTGCATTTCTGCGTTCTCTTGGCAGCAGGGCAGTGTGACTCTTCTCCGTCGCCGCAAGCATGAGTCAGATGACCGAAGACACCTCATGCTTTTGCTAGTTAAAGACAGCTACGGATCGGAGCACTGGTGTGCAATTACTAATTTTGACAGGTTAATGAACAGTCGTAATGGTCCCGCCATGAGGAAGTGGTGCACGAAATGTTTAACATCATTTTATAGCAACGAGAGGCTTCAAGAGCACAGGAACGAATGCAGCATTACTGCAGAAAATCCTGTCAAAGAAACGCTTCCAGTTCCAGGACAGAATGAAATAAAGTTCCGAAACTGTCAAAACACTGTCAGTCCACCATTCGTTGCCTATGCCGACCTGGAAGCCATTTTGCGAGCGAACACAGACCCTGCTAACCTGATCTCAAAGCATGAACCATGTGCAGCAGCTTTTCTTGCAGTGCCTCGTGAAGGCATGACAGGACCTCCGCTTAGGCCAGAAGGAGACATGTACAAGGTCTTTTGCAATGCGGACCCTGATGAGTGTATCCTTGGTTTTCTCAAATCTCTTGAAAGCCTGGCTCAGGATATATTTCACTGGAACCAGAAGCATAGCCACCAGCCGGCTGACCGATCATCCGCGACCGTCATGGATGATTTCAATTCTGCTGAGGTATGTCACTACTGCAAGAAGAACTTTAAAAGTTCTACAGATAAACATTTTGACCACGATCATTTAAATGGACAGTACAAAGGTGCAGCATGTCAAGAATGCAACCTGCGAGCACAGCTCCGACGCCGGTTTCTGCCCCTGGTTTTTCACAACTTAGGCGGCTACGACCTTCATCTTCTACTTTCCACTGCGCTTGGGAGCATGAAAAATTGGAAACTTAGTGTTGTTCCGCAATCATCCGAGCGATACTTGTCACTAAGGGCGGAATTCCCTGTTGCAAGTTACGTAAAGAACGGAAAAGTTGTGCCAATCATGTTTACAATTCAGTTCATCGACTCGCTCTGCTTTTTGAAGGGAAGTTTGTCCAATTTGTTTGCTAATCTTCCCGAAGCTGAATGCAAGCTGACAATGCAAATGCTTGAGTCAAGACCACATCTTTCAAGAGAGCTACTTCGAAAAAAAGGGATTTTCCCATATGATTACCTCACAGGATTTGAGATTCTCGAGCAGTCGGTTTTGCCGCCTAAAGATGCTTTTTTTAATCGACTTTCCGATAGGGGAATTTCCGACGACGACTACAATAGAGCAAGAGCGGCATGGGCGGCATTTCAATGCAAAAGTTTGAAGGATTATATGCTCGCCTATCTTGAAATGGATGTAAGGCAGCTGGCTGACATTTTCGAGACATTCCGACAGGCCAGTCTGAAAGAGGACGGATTGGATCCGGTACACTACTTTACTACTCCTGGTTTGTCTTACGACTCAGCTCTAAAGTCGACTGGAGTGGTTCTAGAGCAGCTGACTGATGCTGACATGTATCATCTGTTTGAGAAGGGAATACGAGGAGGCATGTCCTTCATTAATGTGCATTGCGTCAAAGGTAATAATCCTAGCTTGCCAGGTTATGATGATCAGCAAGAGAGTGTAAGCCTCATGCCGATCGATATGAACAACTTGTATGGCTTTGCCCTGTCGCTTCCGCTTCCATGCAGGGAATTCAGGTGGGTACCGGAACAGGAAATCCAGTTCTGGGACTCCAATCGGTTTCTGTCACTCAATCCAGAAGCCGAGATCGCCTACCTTGTTCAACTCGATCTAGAATACCCAGCTGAGATTCACGATTCGACTCAGGAGTTACCGTTTGCACCTGAAAAATCAAAACCACAGCCAGATCAATTCTCGCCGTACATGGCCGAACTATGGAAAGAGATTGCTGAACAGCGAACTGGCAATGCTGAAGCTAAGTTTCAAGCAACGGAGAAGCTTCTACTCACCTGTACCGACAAGGATTCTTACGTAGTTCACAGCACCGTTTTAAGATTTTACCTGCAACACGGAATGCGGATCAAGTGCGTCAAAAAAATGATTTCGTTCAAGCAGGAAAATATTTTCGCGCCGTACATTGCCAGCAACAATGAAAAAAGAGCTTTGGCAACTTCCGAGTTTGCTAAGGATTTTTACAAATTGAAAAACAATTCTCTCTTTGGAAAAACTATGGAGAACGTTCGAAAAAGATGCGATGTTCGAATTTGCACTAACCAGACTCAAGCAGAAACTTGCGCCTCTCGACCAAACTGTGCCGCATTCTCGATTATCAATGAGTCGTTGAGCATTTTTCAGCTCAAAAAAGATAAAGTCACGCTTGACAAGGCCATTTTCGTTGGCCAGGCAGTTCTCGATCTCTCTAAGATGGCCATGTACAGCCTACTATATGACAGGCTCCGACCGCTGTTCTGTCATTCAGACGGTTCCAGAGACATGATGCTTTGCGGAGGTGATACTGACTCATTTTTTCTAGCTTTCAAGAATCATGATTTAACATCGGAGGTAATCCCGAAGCTTAGAGAGGAAAAAATACTTGACACATCCAACTATTCTCGAGACCATCCGCATTTCTCTGAAGAGTTAAAAGGAAAGCTGGGCTGCGTTAAAGATGAATCTGCTGGTGGAATTTACCAGGAGTGGATTCTTTTGCGTCCAAAACTTTATTCGTTTCTCCCTGCCGAGAATTCGAGTGCAAAGATCAAGAAAACTGCCAAAGGCGTGAAGCAGTCAGTAGTAAGACAGCAAATTTCGCATGCGAACTATGTCGACGCGTTCGAGTCCAAGCAAGAGCAGATGGTTGCCATGACAGCGATTGTTTCCAAGAAACACGAAATCTTCACGTCGGTCATGGAGAAAAGAAGCCTATCGGTGTGGGAGGATAAGCGAGTGTGGCTTAGCAGTAATCGAAGCCTGCCCTACGGACACTATGCGCTGACGCCCGCATCCCACGATCAGCTGAAGCGCATCCGACTGGTCTAGTGCGGGTGTTTAACAGACTGTTTAGTACTTTTTCTTGCTTTTAGAGTTGTTTAAATTGCCAAATTCTGTTTTAAATGTAGTGACTTGCATGTAGTAACTTTTACAAATTTGTATGCTTGGCTAATTGCGCTAGATTTAGCTGTCAATTTGTTTTTGCGGCGTGAAATATTGATATCAATTTAAGTTTTACTTTTTATAAAGCTGTGTGGCAAGTGCGCTCATACAATATTAATTCATTTTTGTTTGCTTTGTGTACTACTTGTTTAAAATGTGTTTTTGGTTTTTATCTGACACAAATTGTTCCTGTAAATTCAATCAGCGTTTTAATCATATTTTCTCTATCACTTTTCTATTTCTCTTCTCTCGGTGCACATCGTTTGTTATAACGATGGTAGTATTGTTTACTTTCGGATTTGATATGCGTTTTGCGATACTTTTGGTGATGGGCTAAATACGTTTTTGAAGTGTTCCATAGCTGTCTGCCTGGGAAAATGAATGTAAAGAATACCAAGTTTATCCTTTTATTCACTTTTCACTAATCATTGAAATATTTGCGGCAAATTGCTTGACTTGACTTTATTTTTATTCAATGGAAAGAACTACATTGAGTAGACGCATGCTATCGGTATGCAACTGATTCAAGGACCGAGCTCCACTGAGAACAAAAGAGCCGCTGTGAAAAAGCAGACATTTACAAAAGTTTAAATTGAAAATTAAAGCAGAAAAGGATTCTGGTTCATATTCGGCGTTTGGGATAATTGATTTTAACATTAATAAGGAAAGTGCGGAATGAACTGGGAGCTGTCCATGAGCAGTAATAGTTTTAATTCGAACACAAATTGTTTGATGAGGCAGCAGTTGAGCCGGCACTCTCCGATGCAGCATAGCCACGAAGCGACGGGCAGCCCTTTTGGCGTCTGCGTGGGTCTTGGCACCGCAGATGCTCAGTTGCCCAGTAGGGTAGAGTAGGAGAGTCACTCTGGGAATCCGCATCCGCTTGATGAGCACCCGGGGCCAGACGGGCCGGTAGATCACATGAGCCATGCTGAGAGCCAGTTCCCGTAGAGGCAGCTGAGCGCCCCTGCCACCATCCAGTCTCAGATCTACTCCGCCAACCAGATTGGTCACTCTTAGGGCTGTAGCTGGTGGGCTCATTTCGATCGTCAACTTCTTCACCAAATCTGCTTCTGCCAACTTTACTGCTCGTGTGCCACGGACACTGCTCGCTTCTTAAGTTGATGCAGAACTTTGGCTTAAGCCAACTGTAGTGCAGCAACGAATTTCTCACTGCACAGCCAGTATCTGAATCTTCAGTCGAGGGTGCTCCCAAATCTTCTAGGTTATAAACCTGTCTTCCAAGCAGCTCAGTCAGAAAAATCGACTTCCTTTCCCCATTTGACCAGATCGGACCACTGGCAATGCTCAGAATGTCTTCCGCCAGTTCCATGTACGGACGGGTTCCATCATTCCACTTAAACTGGTGCAGACTCTTAGATAGCTGTCTGTAGTAAACTCGCATGTCAGGTGAGACTCTCTCCCATGGATACGGAGGTGCGTACACATGGTGAGCAATGTGGTAGCTCCCCGCTCTGATTTGAACAACTGCCAACTCCTTCACAACAAATTTTTTGCTTGTGCTGTTGCACGGGAATCCTTGGAAGTCAATGTAGTTCATGATGCAGCTTTCCTTCGAAAATTTCGGAGTCAGTCCACCTTCTTATATACTTTTCTGGCAGGCAATTTCAGCCAGGCTGTGTTGCTCCCGTACCCCTTGACTAGACTCTCCTGTTCTTTCTCCAGTTCACCCCTCTGCTGGTTGCCATTTTCTTCTTAACTGATTTACCAACAGCGGAAAGCGGAACATTAAGCTTTTTCTGCTGCAGAAAATCGATGAACTCGTTCCACCCAACTGGTTCACGCTCACATGGCGAATCCCTCACTGTGTGCTGAATCAAGTCCAGTATGTTTGAGGAAGGGATTGACGTGCCTGCGATTTCCACCTCCCCGTTTTCACAAACTCGAATCAGCTCTGGATTGGTGGACAGGATCGTCCACAGACTGCGAGCCCTGGTTTTGAATTTCTGTGGCACCGACTTGCTGATCTTCTCTTCCCAGGTGCTTATCTGGGGTGTCTCTGTTTTCATCAACTTGGCTTCAGTATTGCGTGCTCCTTCTTTTCCAGCGTGCTTGCGCTTGGCCAGCAAACTTTGCATTGCACTTTGGTACATGGCGGTTTTCACATCTTCTGGACAATCCTCGGCATACAAGATGTCATCGCATTTCTTCTGAGCCTGCTTCAAGTCAGCTTCAGTGGTAGTCTCATTTGGCTTCAAATTCTGCATCAACATCTCATACTCTGCTTTAGGAATCAGAACCATTTCTGAAAATTTGTTCATTTTGCTTCTTCTTCTTTACCAGCTTAAGCAGAATCGGGAGTATTTTGATGAAGCCAGCCTTCAACAAGTCTGTCTTTCTTCTTTTGTGAGTAATTTTTCGAATTATCTCTTTTGACTTTGCAAGAACAGCTTTTTCATCGAGCGAAAACGATAGATTGTTTTGTAAGAGATTATGGCAGGCCTCGACAAGAAAATAACGCACTTCTTTTGGACAATTTTTTATCAACAGCCGCTTGAAGCGCACGGTATATTTAGGTGACGCAAGAACCGCAAAAAGACTTGCATATGAATCAAGCACTTCCATTGCGATGAAAACAATAGCTGATAAAAACAAGCTTCACTTTCTTAAGCAAATACAAGATGGGGTCGCTGGTTGGGCAGAATTCTGGCCCGCACTCGCAGCTCATCGGGAGTTGATGGGTGAAAGTCTAGGAACAGGTAGGCTCCCCTGCCCTGCGCGGTCACGTGCTTGAACACTGACAGCAGAAAGCCGGGCTTCTCTGTAAAGCACTGCCTGCCCAGTGCTGCAATCTGCAGCTGGTCTCGGGGTTTTTCAAGATAGCTAAGTACATTACATTCAAGCTCATTGTTCGCGACTCTTTTCCCTTGAAAAATATATTCTGAGTCAGCATCACCAAAAAGCACGGCAAGTGATGTGCGATTCCTGTGAAAAAATTTCGCATTGAAGCAGAGTTTGAAGTTTCCTCTATTAAGTCATCGAAAACAACCAGGTCATTGGGCCTAAGTGCTGCCTCGATGTTGGTGGGAAATCCCTGGCGCAGCTGCACACCTAGGCTGTTCAGTTCTGCATGGCCTGCCTGTGAGATCCCATAGTACCACAGAACTCTGCCAGGCTTCACATCAAACATGACGTCTCTGTACTGGATCAGGTGTTCGACAAAGGTTGTTTTTCCTGCATTGGTGGGCCCGCAGACAATCATGCAGCTTCCCTGCCTGAGGCGGATATCGTAGCAAACTTGCTTTTCTCCCATGTTTAATGCATAAATATTAGAAATCACGGACATCTTTTTCTTAAGTTGGCTTCAAACCTCTGTAAGATTCTATCATTCAAATGATTTTTCTCATTAGCATGCAAATGCTTCAAAATCCCCTCAAATGACCGATTGAACAGAAACTTTTGATAAGCAAAATAGATGCAAAACATTCCGCATTTATTAGAGTTAGCACATTGAACTCTGTTTATATTGCTTCGGAGCCAAAAGCCAGTTGTTTTAATCTCTCGAAACAAATTATAAACCAAAGATAAAATTTCAGGTTCCCAGCCGAGGGAGTTGAACAACTCAATGCGATTTCCTTGCCCAACATAGCACACCACCCAGTGACCAAATGAGCCATTGTGCTGAAGTAGGACAAAAACAAACTTGTTTTCAAAGGAAATTGATGATCTAAATTTTCTTTTTACATTCAAGGGCAGAGAATTTTTATAGCGCAAATGTAAAGTAACTATGAGAAATTTTTGGTAAGGCAAAAATTTTCTGGCGAGATTAAGTAGTTGAATTGCATCCATGTCAATTAAGAGGAATAGTCCAGCAAAAGCTCTCGGTGCTTGGTGACCTCAATCAGCGAGTCATACAGGCACATAGCAATCAGGGACACCGCTTCATTCAGAGCCTGTTGGAAGCGAATCTCCAGCCGCAGGTTGCCCTCCTTCTGTCCGTACCACAGAGCCGCTCCCTCGGGTGTGAGATCGAATGCAAACACCGTGGTGTTGTTGGAGAAGAGCTGGTAGGGGATCCACGGACCGAGTTTGTGTGGCTTGCAGATTGACAGCTTTTCAGGTAGTGCAAGTATTCTCTTACGAAGGAATTGTTTTCAGGTGTGAAGGCGCCGTGGCACACGGTTTCCCCACCTTTCTTTAGAGCCAATCGGCTAAGGTTGAAGCTCTGGAACTGTAACGGGCTCGCGTGATGATGACCGTTGAATGCTCGGTGGCTCACGAAGGCCAGCATGATGAACTTCGGCAATTTTCCATGAGTGAATCCTTCAATGTTTTTTGACTGAATACCCTGGGGTAGGATGAAGTTCTGCATTTCAGTTCGCTCGATGGGATACAGTGCATTTTGGTTTGTCAGCCCCTGCTCATGGGCCAGGCTGATGTGGGGCATCACTTTGACTCGGCGAAGATGCAGAATGCTGTGAGAGATTTCCATTCGGTATGCCGCGTTGTTTGCATTCGGGGTTCTGATGGCAAAGGCCCCATCGCTGGGGACCAGTTTGATGTGCAGGTGCAGATTGCTTAGCAGAAACACTGGGCACTGGAAAACATCGCTGAAGAGCGGCCCCGCATACTCCATCCATTGGGATTCCCTGTGGCTCTCCGTGTGCTCTTCAGCTGCCGAGTTCGGCTCCAGGAAGCCAGCAGGGTAAAGTTTTAGTTGCTGGGCATCGGATGAGCTCATTAGTGCTTTGAAGTACGCATGGTAGGGATAGAGCTGGTCTCCACCAGACACCACTCGCTGGTTAATGCTCACAATTACATCTGAGAAGGCTGTAGACAGAACAAAATTTTCTGGGTGCACGTCACTGTCTCTGCGCTCGGTGATGATGCCATCTCCATCTCGAACATCCTCCCTCAGCAAACCCCCATCCAGTCTCACAAGGCGGCAGCGAATATAAAGAAAAGAATTAAGCAGATCTGTATATTCATCGGCAGATTGGTGGCAGTCAAATTCAATGGGAGAGTTTGCAACAATGGAATTAACTGGGTGAATATCAACATAAGTAGCTTTTTCAATGCAGGTTTGTAGAACGGGCGTCTTAAATAAATCAAGTCTGGGATTGAATCCGTAAGCCATGTCTATGACAGAGAGTCGAGCACGCGTTTCACAGTTTTCTTGCTGACTTTTTGCTTTCGCTTTCCTCCGCCTGCTCTATTCTTCTTTGCTTTCGTCTTCCTATTCTTAAGCTTTTTCCCACTAGCCTTGCTCGACCTCTTACTGCGATTTCCACCAGTTGCCTTTCGGGTGCCCTTCTTTTTCTTCAATCGTTTCGGACTTGCTTCAGTATTTCTTTTGCGCCTGACGTTGCTAAGCGTCGAGGCTGATGATGATGATATAGCCGCTGGCGGAGGCTGGTATGTCATGATCCCTGGGAAGCTCCCACAGCCATAGAGTGCAGGCTTTTCGTGTCCTGTCCTCACCCCCGAATATTGCTGGATTAGCTGCTGGTAGTTCATTGAATGCGTTTCTCCTGAATTTGAACTGTAAGCAGAACAGGGCTGTGAGTCTGTGCAATCAGTGGGCAACCATAGATGTCCCGCAGCTGAACTCGAATGCTGTGAAGAAGACTGATTCGTTGAATCGGGAAGAATATTGTTTTCTTAAATATTTTTGTTTGATAGTTGCCCCATTCAATGCCAGCTTTCATTCCAACTGTTCTCAACAAGGAGCTCCAGTTGCAATTAGTTGACTCAACGATACTGCAGTGCACATTGATTAAGCTGGTGCGCGGGCAGCCAATGCAATGCTCGGATACGCGGCTCCCTGGCTGGATTTTCACAGCCTGGTTTCCAAATCCCAGCCAATGCAGAATTTTACTAGATGGAAGAAACAGCTCTGCTCTCGCAGTGTTGTTGTGCACCACAGTTCGTGAGTTGCGGATTTCGAACTTCATACCAAATTCCCTGTTGCCACTACGCCCCATCAGGCCGGACTCATCAGCCTCCATCTCAGACTCCCTGTCACTCATTGCATCAAAGAACAGCGAATCAGAGTTGGCCAGCAGCTCATTCAGGCGCTCCACCAGCTCCTCCACTCTAGCAAAGCGTCCGGGTTGAAGAACCAGGGCCTCATGCTCTCTTCCATCTGAGACAGTGAAGCAGTAAGGCTCGTCAACATTGAACCATGCAGCAGGCAGATGGATTTCAGCCAGACCTGCCTCATAGTCCACATTTCGATCCAAGTAAATAGGTGAAGGCAGGTAAAAATTAAAGTCACTAGGAGTACCTTCAGCATGCTCACTGTTAATCAAAATAGTTCGCATTATAATCATAAACTACATGATGAGGGCTGTGCCAAAGCTAAACCTTTCTTAAGTCTTTTTCATCCACCCAGCCAGTCGAGTCGTAGCCCGCCCATTTCACCAGATAGCGAATTTTTCCCTTCCGCTTCTCCGTTTTCAGGATCTTCTCAATCACATACAGCCGCTGTGAGTCCGGGACAGCCTGCAGCTCGTGCTCATGGAAGAGTCCTCGAATCTCTTGCCCCCGCATGTCTTTAATCTTGTACATGTAGGGATAATGTTTTGGGGCTCTGCTCACCACGGTGTACACTTCCTCACTCCAGCTCGCTTTGTATCCCTTTTTGAATATCCGTGGAGCATTGGAAATTCTCACTGACTGGTTTTCAGCGAACTTAGGCTTCTTTAATTTTTCTAGAGTCTCGACTGCTTTTCCATCGTACAGGTTCATCCACACTTCAGATTCATTCTCTTTGCAGACACTAGTGGGTGCCATTTTGATGCTTCTGTGGTAGGTATTGTTGTAGGATTTTACCAGCTTAGGCAGCACATCAAGCCAGTGCAGTGTGCTCTTGTAGGTGAAGTAGCGCCACATTCTACTTTTCAGAGTTCGATTCCATCGCTCAATGACAGCTGCCTTCTGCTCGCTGTTAGTTGGGAAAGCCAGAATCCCTCTGTCAATGCAGTATTGACGGAAAGTGGAGTTGATAAATTCCTTCCCCTGATCTGTGCGAACTGTGCGTGGCTGGCGCTTTGAACTTCTCAGTATGCTCTCGAATGCTGACTTCACTTCTGCAGCAGATTTATTTTTCAGTGCCTTGGCCCAAGCACATTTTGAGAGCACGTCAATGCATGTGAGAATATATTTGTAGCCTTTATTATGCTTTGCGAATGGAATCATTTCCACTAAGTCAAGTTCCCACTGATCATCGATTGCGCGCACTATGATTGGGGCCCTTGGATATCGCCTCCTAGCTGGCTTGTGCAGAGTGTGCACTGGCTGCTCGCTGAGCCACTGCTCAATGCTCTTTGCAGATATTCGATCACCTCTTTGCCTCACTTCATGCAGCAACTTTGAGGCACAAGAAAAACTAGCCGGTTGCTCAGGTTTCAAATAAATTTTCTCCATCATGGGTTTATCAAGATACGTGCCTATCCACCTGCTCTAGCTGTACAGTATTTTTTCTTAAGTAGAAATTTATATTCCAATTAAATGATAGAGAAACGAGTGGCAAATTAATTTATTACTGTCAGATTGAAACCTCTAACATCGTAACAGTCGGTGTATTTTCCGAAAGCAAACAATCCATAAAAACGAACACTAAAACACTCGCACACCAGCATTTCAGAAATAGCAGAGATAAAAAACAGCATAGTGCCGTCAGGCTGGATAATCATGTGCAAGCTAAAAGTAATTTAGTTAGTCCAATGCATTCAAAGCATTCTAGCTGTTCAGTTATCAAAGCGAACATTGGGCTGCAGCCTCATCGCGTCCTGCCGACGAAGTTGAAATGGCAGCTTTCGCTTCCTGCTGCTGCTGCTCACCGTCGAAGCCGCTGCATGCGCCCTGAACTGATACCACACCGGATCTTCCTCAAGGTTGGTGTCCCGCTGCGGAAGCAGTCCAGCATCAGAATCAACCGAAGGTATCGGTGTGGATGTGATTGGCTCAGTCACAATGCGCGGCCTTGTGGGCGAGCTAACGTCCTCGTCATCAGCATGATCTCCGCCCTCATCAGTCTCCATTATGGGCTTCGTGTCCTGGTCAGCCTCCAACTTGAGCTTCTTGTCCTCTTCCTCCTCTTCCTCATCAGACTCCAGCTCGTACTGCATTGTGTTCCTCAAGGGAGCCACCAGCTGACCGTCGATCCAGGAGGCGATTTTCCAGAGCTTCTGCCACAGCGGCGGAGTCAGTGGTACGGCGTTTCGTCTCAAAAACTCCTCGCAGCAATCTTCCGGCAGCCGTTTGAGCCAAATGATGCCGCCTTTGACTTCCACAAACTTATCGAAGCCGAGTTTCACGACCTTGGGCTCGTTGTTGCGTGCAGAAATCACAAGTGAGCGTTTCACCTCCTTCAATTTCTTCCATTGGTGAACATTCAGGTTGAATCCTGGGACGCCTGGCTTCAGACTTGCCGTGCTGCCGTGTCGGTAAAATTGCGAATAGCGATAAATTTTTGTCCTTCAAACTCCTGGACTTGTGCCTTATAGCCTTCACAGATGTCCATTTTCCTTTCGCAATTGAAAACTCACAAAAGTTAAAAGCTGAGGAAAATTTCGGATGAAATTTTGGATTTGAAAAATTGAGAATTCTTTCTTGTCAATTTCGGGGCTTATATACCCTCGACCGAACCACCCCAAACCACCCATCCCACTCCGGGCTCTGTGATTGGCTCTTTCGCAAACATTATTTCCAATTACATAGATTAACATCTTATCTCTGCAGTGTTAACCACCCCCAATGCAAAGAGATAGGCCGCCTCTCCTCCTATCTCTGCAGTGTTAACCACCCCAATGCAAAGAGATAGGCCGCCTCTCCTCCTATCTCTGCAGTGTTAACCACCCCAATGCAAAGAGATAGGCCGCCTCTCCTCCTATCTCTGCAGTGTTAACCATCTCCAGTGTAAAGAAATAGGCCGCCTCTTCTCCTATCACTCCTGTGTTAAGCAGAGATAGAGCTCATATCTCTGCAGTGCTTAGCCGTCCCCAATGCACAGAGATAGAGCTCATATCTCTGCAGTGCTTAGCCGTCCCCAATGCACAGAGATAGAGCTCATATCTCTGCAGTGCTTAGCCGTCCCCAATGCACAGAGATAGAGCTCATATCTCTGCAGTGCTTAGCCGTCCCCAATGCACAGAGATAGAGCTCATATCTCTGCAGTGCTTAGCCGTCCCCAATGCACAGAGATAGAGCTCATATCTCTGCAGTGCTTAGCCGTCCCCAATGCACAGAGATAGGGCTCATATCTCCGCAGTGTATTTTTCCCTGTACATTTGCATTGCCGCCTATCTCGCCAGTGCTAGTGCGGCAGTATCATAATTCGCCCTACTACTGGCACAATCTGCCCTATGACCTCCACACTTGAGATAAGAGAGCAATGCCTTCCTGCTGGAGCTCAGTAGCTCACTGCAGCAGCCCAAACCCACACACTCAAGTTCGTTCTGATCAATACAAGGTCGAGTTTTTTTAATAGAAAGCTGCTTTACATTTCAGAAATATATTTTGCATAATCCTGCTGTCTGTACAGGAGTTTTTATACTCAGCAACATTAGTTTGCATAATCCTGCTGTCTGTACAGGAGTTTTTATACTCAGCAACATTAGTTTGTATAATCCTGCTGTCTGTACAGGAGTTTTAATACTCAGCAACATTAGTTTGTATAATCCTGCTGTCTGTACAGGAGTTTTTATACTCAGCAACATTAGTTTGTATAATCCTGCTATATGTACAGGAGTTTTTATACTCAGCAACATTAGTTTGTATAATCCTGCTGTCTGTACAGGAGTTTTTATACTCAGCAACATTAGTTTGTATAATCCTGCTGTCTGTACAGGAGTTTTTATACTCAGCAACATTAGTTTGTATAATCCTGCTATATGTACAGGAGTTTTAATACTCAGCAACATTAGTTTGTATAATCCTGCTGTCTGTACAGGAGTTTTTATACTCAGCAGCATTAGTTTGTATAATCCTGCTGTCTATATAGGAGTTTTTATACTCAGCAGCATTAGTTTGTATAATCCTGCTGTCTGTATAGGAGTTTTTATACTCAGCAGCATTAGTTTGTATAATCCTGCTGTCTGTATAGGAGTTTTTATACTCAGCAGCATTAGTTTGTATAATCCTGCTGTCTGTATAGGAGTTTTTATACTCAGCAGCATTAGTTTGTATAATCCTGCTGTCTGTATAGGAGTTTTTATACTCAGCGGCATTAGTTTGTATAATCCTGCTGTCTGTATAGGAGTTTTTATACTCAGCAGCATTAGTTTGTATAATCCTGCTGTCTGTATAGGAGTTTTTATACTCAGCAACATTAGTTTGTATAATCCTGCTATCTGGAGCAGGTGCTGATAACTGATAAAGTGCTGATAAATGCCATTTGAAGTTATCAGCACCAAAGGTGATTATTTTGATTAACTTTACTTATTAGACAATTTTATTTTATTATATATTTAAAACAAAAATAGACAAAAATCATTTAATCTAATACTATAGCAACTATGCTTGGAGTATGATATTCAGATAATAAAACAAACTTTTAAAATCAGCTTTTAGGGCCTATTGTCAATCAGAGGTTGGCAAACTCCAGCCTATAGGCTAGAGCTAGCTTACTATATCTTTAAGTCTGGCCTATAGCACTCTTACTAATTAACAATATAAAAGTAGCCTATAAATCAATTTTTGTATTGAAACATTTAACTTTATAAAGAAAATTAGCTTTTATCCATCATTCCTATAAGACTATGAGTTTTGATTATGAAGTTGTTGGTTGTATTAGCTTAAATTGTCAATTTTTTTAGCAAAATACCTTTAGGAATGGATACTGTCATCAAAAAGATTTTTTCCTACATAGGCATGATATAAAGACTAGGCCTATAGTAGTCATGCATCCTAATGTACATTCATAGTGAACATTAGGATGGGCCTATTATTAGGCCTAGACATATGGCTATAAATTTATCAAGGCATAAATCAAGATATAAATAGATAATCAATGCAAAATGCAAACTTTTTTTGGGAAAAATGATATGATAATGATTTTTAATTAGATACAAGATGTTTTAAAAATAAAAATAAGTTACATTGTCATTAAAAATAAGTTATTAACGAAAGTTATAAATACAATAATAAATTTACATTACTGCTTAGGCTGGCAATCTTCTAGTTTACTGTGTTAAATAAATTATTTGCCTACTTTCAAAATTTTTAGCCTACCTACTGACTGCCCATATGGCTAGGAGGCCTAGAGCACCAACTACAATCACCAACTTTACTTTGTGGACCCCCACAACTTGACTATCCACACAAACACCATTGAGAAGTCTTGGGCATATGTCAAGGCCAAATTCAGGGCGATGTATGGCACCAGCAATACCCTGTTTGAGACCCACCTCAATGAGTACCTGTGGCGCCGCCTCTTCCCGAAAAAGGAGCTTGGGAAATTCCTATATTGGGTTGTGGCTGTGCATTATTATTGATACTTTGGACTGCCCTCTAACTACTATCAACTATTGAAATATGTAACTTTTCATTTTCTACACAAAAATAATTTAATGGCTCATTTTATATAAGATAGACATATTTGGAAAATAAAAAAAAATCAATATTTTTACTTGCCATTGCCTTATCAGCCAATTTTTTTGCCTAATTTTTTTTATATGTAATATATACAATCTAAGAATAAATAAATGATAAAACGTTGGATTAGTATGTTATCAATTGGCAAAAAGCCATTTTTGTAAAAATTTGGACATTTTTCTAAGCAAAAGACATCATTAACTTTGTGTACCTCTTGAAAACAAATGAAAAGCTTTGGAAGGTTGAAACAAAATATAGATAAAATTATAGTATTTGCATAATCAGATAAAAACATTAGTGACTATATAATCTAGTATATTTTTAATATATTGGTAACTCAAAGTTACTGAATTGATAGAAAAAATATGTTACGACCATAATGTTACGACTATAAGGCTGCCTTTTCTTTTGTATCTTTGTTGCCTTTATAAGTTTATATATTCTAATAAAAGAGTATGATTTCTTAAGATGTTCTTAGACAATCTTAGTCAAATTTAAAAAATGTATTGCAAAATATCAAAAATGAAAAATGTTATAAGACTTTTACCTTTTAGTTTCTATATGTCAAAAATCCTATTGTTACAACCATAAGTGCCATTCAAGGTTTAATAGCATCTATACTATTGATGATATATATATAAAACTATATAAACATATTCTTGACAAAATAATATTTTATTGAAAATATTGGTTTAGTATATTCAATGATTAGATTTCATTTTATAAGTAAAAATAGCCTGTCATGTTACAACCATAATTATATAGAATGGCCCTAATGCAGTAAACTAGGAGATAGCCACTTATGCCTAGTTAGAATTATTTTCTGGCATAGACCTAAAGGTTTTAAGCCTTGGACTAGGAAAAAGATTAAATAAAAACCATTATTTCTCTATAGTGGTAAGAAAATAATAGGTTTGAAATTGTATAACTATAACTATATTCTAGGCATAGGCATAGCCAGAGATAGGGATTAGGCATATACCCTAGACTCTTGACTCTACAATTTTAGTTATAGAAGTTATAATTACAAACTATACAAGACAGTTAGCATTAATGAAGCTCTATTGGCTCTAAGTCTAGATAAAAGCTAAAAAATACAAAAAGCATATGGGGCATAGGCTTATCTGGACTGTATACAATACAAATAGTAATATGGGGCATTCACTTTGAAAATTGACACTAATAGGGGCCTAATATTTTCCGTATATCAATTCATAGACGTAAGTGCAACTTTATTGACAATTAAATCAAGCAACAATCCCCGCGGGATAACAGCACACGCACCACCAAGGCTACTCAACTTGCTAACCGTTGCTACTCTAGTAGTACTCTGCAGGTGCTCACCTAATTTTAAATATTTACAATACGCTAGATAAATGCAGACATAAAATTGTCTTAAGACATTCAAAATGAACAAAAATTTAACTGTAACCAATTATTTCGCAAAGATATTTTCTTTAAACACTAGCAATAAAACTCAGAACTTGAAATGTGTTAAAACTTCAGAAATTATAGTAGAGAATTTTAATTTTTTTTCGTGATTATTTTTTAAACCATGCAGGTATAATAATATTATTATCACATCATAGCTTGGCTCAGTTTAGTCCCAGAACGATCAATCGAGCGGACAATTGATAAATGATATACTTAGGACCTTATACAATACAATGACTATGTATTCTTATGATCACTTACAGGCGTAATCCTGCTGTGCTGTTAATTTATAACTAGGCCTAGTGATAAATCAAATAACTGTATGCCGTGTATGGCTACTCTACTGGTCTAGTGGTCTCTAGTTAGAGTTGGACCTCCGCCTCATTAACCTAGGCCTAGACCAGGCATACATAGGCCTAGGCCTATATTATACTCCTATGGCTTCAGCAAGATGTGACACTTGTTACGTTTCTCATAAGACTGCCTAATGGAAAGAAAACATGGTTTATAATTGTGATAAAACCTGCTAGTCTATGGGTCTAGGCCTAGTGCTTGACTGCACATCTTCTTTCATTTTAATCACAGGCTTTGAATTTTCCATACAAGTGTGCTCAAGTTCTCCTATTTTCAGCTGACATATGCACAGTTTGCATGTTGTATGCTATTATGGCTATTACAAGAATATGCACCTACATTATCCTATCCTTTTTACAATGCCACAAGGCCCAAGCAAGGATTCCATCTTGTTCTTGGGTAACTATAAGTGTTGAATAGACCTAGGTCAACCACTAGGCTAGTATCTTGACTTGGCAATTGGTATTAGCCCTATTGAAATAAAATGCCAATAATAGTAGGGCCTAATTTAATGATAGGTAAGCCTATCTATATAGGCCTACATTTTGATTTTGTTCAGAGATTTCTATGATTATTTACTAAATTAAACAAATAAGAATTGAGTAAAATGAATGAGCAAACAAATATTAATTTGTTTTTTTTTATTTTAATTTAATTGCCAATGCATTTTGACCCTTATAGGTCATCGTCAAGGCAGTAATGAAATTGAAATTTTCAATTTACTGATACCCCAGCTTAAACTGCCAGCTAGGCCTAGCTATGGCCTGGGGGGTGCCAGATGCCAACTCAGCATGTTTTAGCCTC
>NIVC01002879.1:95000-111385 GCA_002269645.1 Macrostomum lignano | reverse complement strand
CGTAGATGGTGACTGTACAAAAAAATCAAATGCATACTACGGCAAGGAAAATCTTTTTAAAATTAAACTAAAAGTATTTTTGCAATATAACATCTGAGTAGACTTTACACCAAAAATATCTTTTCAATTGAACATCTGTGAGCTTCGTGGCACACCTCGAATGCTGAAATGGAGTGAATTTTCTTTAGAATTTACGACGTAGATGGTGACTGTACAAAAAAATCAAATGCATACTACAGCAAGGAAAATCTTTTTAAAATTAAACTAAAAGCATTTTTGCAATATAACATCTGAGTAGACCTTACACAAAAAATATCTTTTCAATTGAACATCTGTGAGCTTCGTGGCACACCTCGAATGCTGAAATGGAGAGATTTCTTCCTGCTTTTTTATCTGTTGTGGAGACGCATCGTTCGCCACAGCGGCAAAAAACACCTGAGCTTGTTTGGCAACGCTGGCGACCTCAGCCTCTTTTTCTCGTCTGTTGAAAGCACAGAAAGAGGTGGGTTCAAGCGTTGACAGCATATTGAAGACCGAGATGCTGACTGTGTCTGCTGACGTATCAGCGGACCTGACATGCCACGACGCAGACGCACGCTGCCAGCAGTGGTTCATCACATCAGCGGTCTGGTGCTCCGTGGAGAAAAAACCTTTCATATGAGGAGCCAGGCCCGAACCCATTGATCAATCCAAACTAGATGTACACGTATAGCTGTTCTACGTGTTCTCTATACACTACATGTACTTTTTGCAATCTGAACCGTATGTCATCACAGCCTTAAAAGATCCCCTGATAAAAATCCGTCTGTATGATCCCGGAGTTCTCGATTTGTGCCCAAGCAGATTCCTATCAGCTATTCGGCTGCATGCTGCTCACCGCTAGCTCCAACCCTTTGATACCCATCCCAGGCGGGGGCTCCGGCCTCGCCAGGTCTGGTCATACCGTAGATCCAGGTTCGCCAGGTCACAGAGTGGTGGCAGCCAGTGGGTCATGCAATAACCCAATGATCAATATTTGCACCTTAGCTATCGATGGGCACATTTGGGTCCTTACCGCGTCTCTAATATAGCACTACCAAAAAGTTATCAATATGCATGGGCGGGACAACCTGAAGGGCGATCTGTCGGTCATAGTCTAGTCATAGACGGCTGGCAGCCATCCATAGTCATACGATCTGATCCTTCCCCCATGAGAAGACGGTTCACTAGTAGGGCGATTACATACATGTAAATCATCATCAGTTCGACACTTCATCAGGAGTTCTGCATGGCGACACTTTGGCGCCGTTTCTCTTCGTGCTGCTGCCACTGGGTGCTTCGGACCGCAGTCTCCTCGGCTAACGACGGCTTCCTGCGCTGCGCAGACGCATCGGTCGCCGCCACGGCGAAAAGCGCCTTATTATTATTTGCTTGGCTACGCCAACGAACTCGCCCTCCTGTCCTCGTCCGTTCAAGGTGGCATCCCGCCAGATCGACAGGTTGGTCAAGGTGGCATTGAGCGTCGGACTGGTTGTCAACACGCTAAAGACCTAGGTGCTGACTGTGCCGGCCGACATCCCAGCGCTAGCGGACCTGACATGTCGCCTCGCAGACGGGCAGATGACCACGCTCGCGCGCACGCTACCAGCGGGATCACCTACTCGGCGGTCTGGTGCCTCACGTGGACGGACCTCGATCCGGCGGCGCCGAGGACTTGCCTGGGCGGCCTTCCGTTCGATCCGAGCCGACGTCCAGTCCGAAGCGCTGCCCGACCGCCAGAGGGCTCGTCGGCTGTGGCAGGCGGTGTGCTCTACAACGCCGAGACGTGGACACTGACGGCTACGCTTAGAGCGGCAGCTGGACTCGGCGCATTCAGGGCTGCTCCGTGCGACCTTTCGAGCTGATGAGAGCGTCGGGACTGAGGCCCTGTACGATCGGGCCAAGCTGCAGCGCCCGTCCACCATCCTGCGCCGGCGGCGACTTCAACTGGCGGGCCACGTACGTGATCCGGGCCGAGGGCTACTGCCCCCAACCTGTTCAGGACGTCCTAGCCCTGTTGCTCACTCTGCAGGGCCCGCTCAGGCGGGGTCAGGCCCAAACCCGTCGATACGTGGACTGCCTCCTACGTACGCGACGCCAGGGCGCCCGACACTGCCAACGGGGCGGACTTCCTCCGCTCTCAGGCTCTGCGGCGCGCCATCTGAAGCACCCTGCTCTGTGACTTTGATTGCTAGCTGCATAATTTGTTGTTAAGTTGTTGCTGTTATGAGCTATTAACTTTTACTGTGTATATATTTTTTATTCATTTAAGTAAAACAATTAGTTGAAACAAGTTATACTTCATGTAGTCCCAGGTAATTTTTTTATAGTCTTAAGAGTAACTAAAAACTAAAACAAAGTTCATCTACGCGTAAATATTTAATACCATCATTATAGAGTGACAGTTTTGCTCAGCAAAAGACATTTAAGCATGACTTTTAATGCTTATATTTTATTTTTATGAGGTTAAATTTTCAAAGAAAGTGCAGATAAATTAAATATCTTTTTTAATTATATAATTATATATACATGTAAGTAAAATTATAATTATAATTATAATTATAATATGTAATTAATATTATAATTTTATATTAAAATATAATATAATTATAAATTTATATTGAAGAGAGGGTGTGTAAGGAAACTTTCGTTCAGTAGTGCAACCAGAAATTTTATGAGGGGCGGATTCTGGAGGGTAAAGTCCCGGGAGGTGGGGCGGACGGGGTGGCTCTGTTTTGGCGAAAATTCGCTTGGTCCCCCTTTGATTCTTTGATTTTTTGGGTCTCCGCGCCTATAAGAGGGGGGCGACCGCCCCCCGCCCCCACCTGGTTGCGCCACTGCCTTTGCCTTAGTGTATTCTCATTCAAAGCACTTCGAAAGCAATGTGCTTTTGAATTTCGTGTGGATAAGTTTCATATGCGCGCTAAAATGACTGACGAAAAAAGTACAATAAAATGTAAAACTATCATAAAAAAATATAATTTAAATATTTATTGCAATGGCAATGCTTTTTTATTTGATGTTTAAGTGAAATTGGAGCAGAAATGTTTTTACTTTGTTTATACACTAACTATTTAGAGGCAATCCGGAGTGAATTAATTTAAATTTCGGAACTGAACCGAGAACCGAAAATCCGGTCATAGTGCAATAGAAAAATGAAAATCAACTTCGACAAACATTTAAATTTTATCCTTATTTAAATATATATACATATCTTTATAACAAAATAATTTAAAAAAGTATTATCTCGTTTTCTAAATATGTTATATACCTAATATTTGCAAGTAAAAATCTTTTACAAAAACAAAGACTTCAACTTACTACACTATCTTAAGAAAAAACTTAAAAAAGGCGCCGGTGGAATTTATCGGCGAAAATTTGCCCGTCAAGAAGCTCTATTATGAATGCATACCTTTAATGTCCATGAATATAAATTTAATAAAAGATGTTTTACGTGCTTAGTCAGATTAAAACATGTTTACAACAAAAATTGTTCGAATTCAGTTTGTCGTTAAATTTTTGCATGTACGCGACTTCGACTTGCCAATTTAGTACACGTATCGTCAAATTTTCCTAGGTATGGTAACGGGAAATTCAAATCGAATGCAAATGTACTTAATACATTACTTAACACTTAACACAGTATAATCTACCGACAAATAGAATCTACTGATTGGTCTGCCTAAGTTTCTTTCCCAGAAAGTCGGCTAAAATACATGAACATGTATGCAGAACCAGTAGCGGAAGGGTGGGGAATAGGAGGGTAATGTAGAGTCCTCTCCGAACAGCCCGACAAAACATTTGGCAATATGCATTTGCTCTCAAGCGCACTTCATCTATATCTCCAGAGAAAATTTATTGTTCAGAGCATGCTCTAACTTACATGTACTATACATGCACACTGCATACCAAATACGAGCTTTAGTGCATAACGATATCACATTGTAAAAAAGATAAAAACTCAGGAGCTCTAATTTCGCATATTTTTGACAAAAAATCCAACATTAAATTTAAATTACTCATAGCAGTAGTAGTTTTAGACAATTAATTTGCATATATTACTATAGTTTTGACACAAACAAATAAAAAATATTGAACGCGAAAGAGAATAAAGATGACAATGGAATTCATATCAAATATCCTCCAAAAACGTACTCATTTAGCACCAGTATAACTGTCATACTAAGGAGAAAACCGATAAAACCTATTTAGCACAATTTTTAACACAGAGAACCGAAATGAGTTACAAAGCATCTAGCTGATTGCATATTTTAGACTTTTCATAGCTTTTTTATAACGATAAATTTGTCTAGGACACAGGTCGGTGGCGTTAACAAGCCACGAATATTGATTGTTTGCCCGCAAAATTGGAGTACTCCCAAAGATCATATATATACACAAAGAGAATCAAAGAGAATACGCTCATATAAGATCTATGGAGTACACTAAATGAAGGATGTCGGACATCTCTAGATGTAGGATGCTAGGCGCTGAGCTATTCTTAATGAATGATGCTTAAATTGGCACACTAGTAGTTTAATAGTTATTATTAGCCAATTAAGCTTCAAAGCAACGAAGTGAGCCCAGAGAAGGGCAGTACAGTTGACAACAGATTAAGCACAACAGACCAGGCAATGGCGTGATAGAAACTAAAAAAACTGTGCCCCAACAGACTCGCGGAATAATACACGAATGCTAAGCACAGGCCGCTGATAGCGTGACTAGGCAAACTGTAAAGAAATCCCACAATAAATAGCAGAGGGAAAACTTTGCCAATCCGATGCAGACGCAGGTAAACAGCCGATACAACTAAAGCGCCAAGGTGTAGCACAAGCGATAATCCCATAGTCCACAGGAATATGGTAAGCCAGATATGCTGGTAGTCGTCGCCAACATCGACTGCTTCAGGCGAATCAGATGTCGGATCGACTGTTGCCGGGGAAATAGTCAGCTCACTGGAGTTGTCCGTCTGCGGGTTGGCGAGAGCTTTATTAATTATTAATAGAATACCAATGCCTAGAGGCCTAGACAATGGAGAAGAAAGATAAAGAGCGACTGAGAGCTTTTGACATAAATAATAACAGAAGAATGCTGGGCATTTCCTGGAAGGAGAAGAAGACTAACAGAAGGATTCAGGGCACTTCCTGGAAGGAGAAGAAGACTAACAGAAGGATTCTGGGAATTTCCTGGAAGGAGAAGAAGACTAACAGAAGGATTCAGGGCACTTCCTGGAAGGAGAAGAAGACTAACAGAAGGATTCTGGGAATTTCCTGGAAGGAGAAGAAGACTAACAGAAGGATTCTGGGAATTTCCTGGAAGGAGAAGAAGACTAACAGAAGGATTCTAGGCATTTCCTGGAAGGAGAAGAAGACTAACAGAAGGATGCTGGGCATTTCCTGGAAGGAGAAGAAGACTAACAGAAGGATGCTGGGCATTTCCTGGAAGGAGAAGAAGACTAACAGAAGGATGCTGGGCATTTCCTGGAAGGAGAAGAAGACTAACAGAAGGATGCTGGGCATTTCCTGGAAGGAGAAGAAGACTAACAGAAGGATGCTGGGCATTTCCTGGAAGGAGAAGACAAACAGAAGATACTGGGCATTTCCTGGAAGGAGAAGACTAACAGAAGATACTGGGCATTTCCTGGAAGGAGAAGAAGACTAACAGAAGGATGCTGGGCATTTCCTGGAAGGAGAAGAAGACTAACAGAAGGATGCTGGGCATCTCCTGGAAGGAGGAGAAAATGTTTGAAATGTGATGCAGTGCTGAGGCACAAGGCCACAAGCCACAGATGTGGGATGTTCGTACTTTCCTAGAAAGCCCGCATACTTTTCTTCCTATATAACAAGACAGGTTCAATTATGAGTAACAAATGACAAACACAGAGTTCTCGATTTTGCAGTTTTAGAATGCGATTCAACCAAAAAATCGACAATTATAAGGGATTTATTAGACTCAGACTGTCTTCCGCGCTTTGAAACGGAGAAAAAATAATATATATTGGCTAAATCCCCCAAAACCAAAGCATCACGGCAACAAAAAACCAGACGGAGTGGTTTATTTAAAAAACAAAGTGGGCAGAAAAATACACACGGAGCATTCCACAACGCCCAAGGGAAGCGGTAATACAAGAAGAGGAGGAAAACGGTTCAGGCCAGTACGTGGGTTACAGCAGCAAAACAAATTTAAATTATTTTTATTTGGACACCGAGACAAAATCTGACGGGCGAGACAAAATCTGAAGCTTGCCGTTATGAAAAACTGAGGATTTGAGAGGCTTGCTCGGCTACTAAGAATCTGGGAGGCTGGCCCAGCAACTGAGGATCTGGCAGGCTGGACGAGCAACTGAGGATCTGGGAGGCTGGACGAGCAACTGAGGATCTGGGAGGCTGGACGAGCAACTGAGGATCTGGGAGGCTGGACGAGCAACTGAGGATCTGGGAGGCTGGCCCAGCAACTGAGGATCTGGGAGGCTGGCCCAGCAACTGAGGATCTGGGAGGCTGGCCTAGCAACTGAGAAACTGGGAGGCTGGATCAGGAACTGAGGATCTGGGAGGCTGGCCTAGCAACTGAGGATCTGGGAGGCTGGATCAGGAACTGAGGATCTGGGAGGCTGGCCTAGCAACTGAGGATATGGGAGGCTGGATCAGCAACTGAGGATCTGGGAGGCTGGCCTAGCAACTGAGGATCTGGGAGGGTGGTGACCTAGCGACTGTGAATCTGACAATGATAAGTCCAATATTGTCCGTCAAATTTAATTGGACCCAGACACCAAGGCATTCACAAAAAACAAGGCAATATTCGGACCAGAATAAAGTCAAACTGAAAACTAGCGAACGAATTTGAAACAAGAAAGGCAGGCTGGGAGACAGACAAACAGACAGCTAAAAAGCGAAAAAAACGACAAATCGTTTTGAATTACTGACAGACAGATGACACAGCGCTAATGACAATCAGCTTATTTAAAAGGGTATTCGTTTGTCAAAAGAAAAAAGTGTATTAATTTTTTTCAGAATAAAAAACTTCTTAGAGATTGGTTGGTTGGCACAGTCGTGGGGAGTTCGATGGATGTTGTTGCGCGCCATCTAAAAAGGGAGGTCAGCTCTGTAGAGACGAGATCACAAATAAGTAGAAAAATAATTAAGGCTCAGCAGAAACCATCTGTTAGCGCAGTTATAGTTATTGAAATGATAACACAAAAAAGGTTGTTGTTACTGCGAAAAAGCAACAAAAAATTAAGCAATTACAACATTGAAATTATTTCACACAGCAATTGAACTGTACAGTTTTGATTAAATATTCTCGCACAGATTTTTAATAAGGCAGATACAGAGAGAATATCTAAATGTGCTATAACCCGGGGCATATAGAATTATTTGTTGCATTGTATTATAGACACTAGAGTACAGTCTGCAGTTTTTTTAAAGCAAATAATATCATCCACCCACTGCAAAATGGCTAAGCTAAATTATATTCCAATAACTCTTGTTGACAGAAACTATAAACCATTTCCTATTCAATAAGTTATTATCTATAAACAAAAATAAGCAATGCAAAAACAGCCAAAGAAGCGCAAAGCAACTACGAGGCAAGAGCCAAACTAAAAAATAAGGAGAAAATGACAACACTTATAGTTTTATAATTATTTTTAGAGGCAAAAGAACTATTAACATTAGTTGGCAAATATAGCGACACATTCGTAACATTTTTGTTTTCAGATTTGAATAGTTTAAAAATATATTGCTTTTTAAATATGGCTGGTCAATAAGAATCAAGATTGGGGCAGGGAGTAACTATAACTGACCAATAAGAATCGAGATCTGGGCTAGGGGAGCAGCGTGGTTGGCTGGCCAATAGGAATCGATATCTGGGCTAGGGGAGCAGCGTGGTTGGCTGGCCAATAGGAATCTAGATCTGGGTTAGGGGAGAGGGGTGACTGGCTGGCCAATAGGAATCGAGATCTGGGGTAGGGGAGAGGGGTGACTGGCTGGCCAATAGGAATCGAGATCTGGGGTAGGGGGCACGGGAACCAGATCCAGAAAAGGAACAGAGGCGGCTAACCAAATAACAGACAGACCAGCAAAAACCATTTAAAAGTAGACTTTACTGGAAGACCAGTTAGTACAATTCAAATTGCTTCAGCCGCTTAACAATGCCAAAAAATGATGACAGACTAATCGTCGACATACATACACCGCCGATGCACATAGACAAACAAAAATTGAAACTTTTAGTGTTAAAAACGTTAAAACTTCGACCAATTTAGTCCACGCGTCTTCGCTATCCTATAACGTTGTTAATCTAAGAGGCCACAGGTGGGTCCCTATCGCTGCCGCCACTACCGCCGCTGCCTCCGCTATCACTGCCGCCGCCGCCACGACCAGGCTTTTGAGCGTCAAAACGCAGACTCCTAGGCCGCATTACAAAAAGCGCCGTAGCAACAACAATCCAGCCTAGCAGAGCCAGCCACAGACTGGGATTGCCGAACGGTGAATTACTAGCCGGATCGCCAGGCAACAGTTGCTGGCCAGGATTAGTGATGCAATCGGTATCTGTGCACTGGGCCTGGGCGTGACGCAGCAGATTCAATAGGCGCTGCATGGCGCTCTCGTGACCATAGAGGCACTCGCATGGATCAAAACCGCCGCCTTCAGCCATTTTTGTGATAAAATTTGATTAAAGTTGATTTGACTGTTTAGAGGAAGATTTTAAATTTAGTTTCAGTTGTGATCAATACAGCCGGGAAGCCCTTATTGCTGAAATGGGGGGTGTATTGGATAACAAAACAGTACACATCCTTCTGTCATGAGCAGAATCTAATAGAATAATAAAAAATAAAAAATACTTAATTACACCTGCCCCAATTGCAAATGTGCAACAGACAGCTCAGCAGGAGCTATTGCACATCAGAATTTGAAGGCTGCATATGGCTGTTCAGTCCAAGGCCTGGGGGTCGCCACCACAAACCCTTAATTACGAGTATCCCAGCTAATGCTGGCACCCATTTTATAGCTGGGTGAACTGAAGCAATGCAGAGTTAAGTGTCTTGCTCAAAGACACAAACTACTATAAGTAGGTCAAGAGTTGAATCCCTAAACTTTTGAAGCTAGGCTACAACCCATTTTAGACTACAACCCAAATGCTAAAAGTATAAACATGAGTCTAAAATCAGGATGTGAAATTGAAAAACAATTGCCAGCTGGCATCAGTCATAAAGTTAAAAAAAAACAATCATCTTTATTTTACCCTCTATGGCTTGCCAGTATCTATCTATATGTGATTGACTTAATAAAAATGGCTCAACCAATTTTCATGAAACTTATACCATTTGATCAGAAATTTTCCTATAATAGTACATTTTTTATAGCCACAATACAAAAAGGACAAATCCCAGGTCTGACAATAACCCAAGGATTTTGAAACCACTGAATTCCAATTCCAGGAACTATTTTTGCATAGATTCTTAAATTTGAAATTGTGCTCAAACAAAAAATTGTTAATAGTTAGCAAAAAGGCAAACAAAAAATTGGAGTAAATGCATGTTAAATTAAGATTTGAGGCCTTTGAAACTTATTTCCTCTCCTCAATCTTCTTGTCCATTTCCTCTTTTTCTTTTTTCTCATCTCTTATCCTTCCTCTCTCTTCTTCTTTTTTCTTTCCTCTCTCTACTCTATACTATTATCTCTCCTATCATCTTTCTCCATTCTACTCTTAAATAGTGTTCCGCCGTAGCCATAGCTACGGCTACAGGATCCTACGGCAAATATGGTAAAATAGGTGCCTATGGCAGTTATGGATACACCTACGGTAGCTAGCTGCTCTTATGGCTACAACTATGGAAATATGGTAGTTGCTGTCACATTCTGTAGATTGCCGTAGCCGTAGTTATTAATGTTAAAAAAAAAAAAAAAAATTAGAAACAGGTAGAGTAAAACAAAGATACTTTCAGTAAACTGTATTATCAACCTAGAAACTTAAAAAATATACCTAAAAAGTACAATAAAACACTAGCAAACTCTGATTTTTATTAATGTGAAAAAGTTTAGCATTAGTACTTTCAGTAACGATTAAGTACTGTTGCTCTGAAAAAAAGATGAAATATAATCTTACAAAGGCAATTGAGTGTTTCTTTTATTTTCTAATTTAATTTGCAGTTGTTTTAGCACTAGGTTATCATATTGATTCAAAATATTCTATGTTTTAGACTTTTGTTAAAAGTAGGGCTACAGCTATGGGAACTATGGGAATATGGTAATTTTGGGGTCCCCACGGCTACGGAATATGGAGAATTGGAATAAGCCATAGTTTTGCTTTTGGCTATGGCTACGGTACATGGACCCTCCTTATGGTGGAACACTACTCTTCAATCTTATTTCTCTTCTCTAATCTATCATCTTTCCTCTTTTCTCTTATATCCTCTTTATTCTCTCTTCTCTTATCTACTCTCTCTTTTCCTTTCTCCTCTTCTTTATGCTCTTTTGTGTCTCCTCTCTTTTCTTTTCTGATCTAGTCTATCACCTCCTCTCTCTTCTTATCTCTTCTTTTCTCTCATCTCTCTCCTTGTTTAGTTTTTTTCTACTCTTCTATCTTTTCTTTCAATGCATTTCTTGCCTTTCCTCTGTTGGTTCATATCTAATTTAAAATTAATCAACTATTCTCCTTTAAAATGAGAAAATTACTTCAAAATTACTGCTAAACTGAATCAAGTTATTGAATTGCTAATCTAGAAATGCCAGAAAAAAATGCTAGAAAAATAATAACATTAGAAAAATATAGAAAAAATAAAGCAGGAAACGAAAAAGCCAAACCAAATGATTGACCAATTCCAATTTAATATATCTTTAAGGCTTAAAAACTTTTATAATAGACAAAATAATAAAACTGACAGATAACCAGATTTTTCATAAATATGAATAGACAAAAAGGTGGCTTCAAAATGTAACAAATGAAATCAGTAATAAATACATACATGCGCAACAGTCGGCCGAGTCGGCCGATCCAGCCAACCGATTTGGCGGCCAACCAAGAAAGTCGCAAAAATGCCCACCCGAAAAAATAATCAAGTAGTAGTACTAAGTAGCTGACGAGGCATTTTGGCTTAATAGGACAGTCATAGTTACTTCTGCCGTTTACCCAAAGTTGCGTTAATTTTGCTTTAGGGTTTTTTTTACATGTAAGTCGCATTTTTGGCCAAAAACTACGTCGCATTTTTGTTAAAACTAAGTCGCATGGCCGACCGAATTTCAGAGGTTGCGCATGTATGAATAAATATAAGTAATAGCTTTAAAAATTTAGTTATTTCAATATAGATTAAAGATATAGGCTATTTACCTAAAGTATCTCAGGTAAGTAAGGAAAAAAAGGCCTAACACAATTGATTTAAATAGTTATATGAGAATATTTCAAAATTTATATTTCTGGTGCTGTTTTCTATTCTATAGAATTTGTTTCTAGCAAAAAATGAGAAATTTATAATTTAGGAAATAGCATTTAAAAACAAAAATTCTCTGAAGAAATGTAGAAGGGCCTATGTTTATTCCTAGAAAATTAGTATGTTTCCGCGAAATTAAATTCCCGCCAAAATAACAAGTACTGTATGATTTGTTTTAATTCGTAAATTTGTTTTACTGAATAATATTTTGTTTTAATGATGCGAATAATTTGTTTTAGCTATTCATTTGTTTTAATGTTAGATACATAAGCCAATGAAACAAGACTCTAACTAGTATAAATACAAGGCCAAAATAAAACGAAACCTCGAACTCGACCTCGACCTTTCGGGTTCCTAACTCAGTTAACAGGAAATTAAGATTTCTTGGTTCTTCTGAATTAGTCATTTGAAGCAGTATTGCAGACTAAGTTACCGTGTTGGATAGCAAGAGTGTTTTGCTAGTACAGTGATAGGCAGGGATTGCCAGTAAAGAGGATGGAATACCCAGTGTAAAGGGTGGAATACCCAGTAAGAAGGGTGGAATACCCAGTAAAAAGGGTGGAAATACCCAGTGAAGAAAGTAAATAGTCCAGGCTGTTGCAGCTAAGCGTGATGCAGCTCTAAGTCGTGAGAGACAGTAATAAAGGAAGCCGGAAACCCCTCGATCTGAGGTAAATGCCGTGTTTGGACTATAGAATACGAGTTTAGCAGTAGTTAGCAGTGTCTTGCCACTCGGGCACTGAAGCTACCAGGGGTAATTCGTAGCAACGATAGCCCATAAAGTATAAAAGTACATGTAAGTGTAAGAATTAAATTCTAGGAAAATAGTAAAAATCCAGTGTAGTTTAGTGCAACTAGGTAAGAAATTATAAGGCCTATAGCAACTTGGTAATATCTAGTAGAATTAGGGAAGATAGAGGTAACAGGCCTGCTACAACTTGGTGACAAAACGGTGGGATTTTGAATAGGCAGAAGGATCCCCTGCAACAACTTGGTGTCAACAGTGGGATATTTTAAATAAGTAAAAGGGCGCTGCAACAGAAATATGAGGCTACATGATATTTTAGCAAAGTAATATTTTGGCAAATCACAAAAAAATGTTTAGGCAAAGTATTGTAATATTCCAATTAATTAAAAAAATAATATAGGCTAGACTATACAAAAGAATGATCTCTTGATTACAATATTTTTAATAACCTTTCCCATAAAATTAAGGACCTACAAAAGACAGAATAATTTAGTCAATCTGTCTTCAAATGCAGAAACAATGCAGAATTCAAATAAATACACTGCACTATTTTTTTGGCTTGAAGCATGCAAATTTGAACTTAGGCCTTAGTAGCTGCAGTATTGGCATATAGCTATCTATTTTGAAAATAGCCCCCATTTCAAAAGTAGCAAAAAGGAAACAAAAAGAGTTAAAATAAAAAAGGAAACAGCTCACTCTTAGGGCCTAGAAATAAAAAAGTAGGCCTAATGATAAAGACAAAGTAACAAAGCAGCAAAATTAACAAATACTATAGAAACAAAATTGAAGAATACAATTGAAATTAAAAAAGATCTCAAAAACAGAATGTGCCAAAACATTACTAGTGGAAACGAAACTTCGCCAAAACGTCTCATAGCTAAATGTGAGACTATTTATTTACTAGGCCCTATCAGTCTATCACTTCTTGACTTTACATTACAATAAATTATATCAGGCTAGGGGCCTGACAAAGCCGGCTAAAATTACAATCTAATGAAGCAATAAAATATATAACATATAACATCTACTGCCAAAGTACAAAAGGTTCCTGGCTTGATGAAACATCACACACATTAAATAACTTACTTCTAATGGACGATCGCAGTTTTAAGCGAAAATATAACTCAATACAGCTATTTACAAGAAACTTAACTGTTCAAATTTGTGTTTCAAACGTCAACAAGAAAATATTCTTTATTCATAATAACTTTTAATATTTGATTAATTTATACTTAAAAAAGTAAACAATAAAGCAAATTTTAGCCTACTATCAATCATAAACTTAAAGTTGTTAGACACATATTGTTTAAGCTGTTATCAGCAACCTCAAAAAGCTGACTAAACTTGCCTATTTTCAATTTACCCGAAACAAGCTTAAACTATAGATTGAATCGATGACGATAGCTGACATTTGTGCTCTTTCTAAAAGTTCTTGTCAAGTAAAGCAAGCTAGTGAGCTCTCAAGTTTATATTTACATTGCGCATATTGTTGCGCATTATTTACAAATGTTTAAATCAATTTCAACTTAACGCGTGCTCGCATGTAATTAACTTAACTTTATCAGCATCAGCAATAATTAATAAACTTCGCATTGGTTTAAGGAAAATATCATTTATATTAATCCTAAGTTAGTACATGTTGTTTGTACTGAAAACTTAAGAAATTAGCTAAGTTTTTTATAGTTAAATTGAATTGTAATCACTTGGTCTAATATATTCATCTGGGACATCTGGCAATTTCTAAAATTGTGTAGATTCTTCAAGATGTAAGTTTTTATTACATTTTGCTTGGTATTTTTGTCTTTTGAAGTTTTAAAATTTGTGATATTTATTCTTATTAGAAAGATTTTGTGTTTATATAGTAGAGTATGCACTTTGAAATTGCACATCAAAATTGAAAATTTTGAGTATAGTTTAGGTAGGGTCTCATAACTACTGATTTTCCTTTTATAAGGCTTAAGCATTATTTAATAGGCCTAAGAGAAATTACATTTTGAAACCTAAATTGTAGCTTAAAATTAGGCATAAGATACAATTTCCAAAATTTTATACCTTGTCTCTTGTAAAAATAAACCTAATTGACAAAGGAATGTCTAGAGGAGTGTCTAGAAGATCAATCAAAGGAATGTCCATAATAGGGAGCAATAACAACTAAAGGGCAATATCTTAAACTTAAATTTTCATTGAAAAATATTTTAAAAATGATTTTTAACTCTTTGTTAAGTTGTTTTTTTGTAATTTAAAGGTTTTTAAATAGAAAGCTAAATAAACTTTAACATGAATACATTTAATTGCTTATTTATTTTATTTAGCAGATCTCTATCAAAAAACTTTTGGTTATTTAGATTCAAAATATTTGATATATTTATTTTTGTATTATTATAAGAAAAGAGAAAAAGTAAAGAAAAGAAAAGAGAGAAAAAATAATAGAAGAAAGGAAAGAGGAAAAATAAAAGAAAAGAAAAGTGAAATTGGAAATATGAAAGGAAAACAGATGAGAGAATAAAGAAGAGAGATGTTAGAGTAGAAAGAATAGAAAAAAGAAGAAAGACAGGCAAAAAGAGAGAAGAGAGGGGAAAGATTATAGAGATGAGAGGAAAGAGAAAAATTGTGAGAGTAGAAAAGATAGACAATGGGAGAAAGCAGTAGAGTAAGGAGAAGAAATAAAAGGGAGAATTGAGAGGACAAGAAAAAGTAAAAAGAAAGAGAAAAGAAGAAAAGAGAGAAAGTTGAGTAAAGTTGGAAAAATTGAGAGGAGAATACAGCTTAGAGATAAGAGAGAAAAGATGAGACAGGAAAAAATAGATAGAAAAAGATTGAGATAAAAAAGAGAAAGTATAGAGATAATAGGAAAAATAAGAAATGAGAGCATAGAAATAGAAAAGAGAGAAGAGAGAAGTGTTGTGAGAGGAGAATGAAGAGTGAAAAGTGGGGAGAGAAGAAAGTAAAAAGCAAAGGAAAATAAAAAGAGAAGAGAAAGTGGAGAAAAAAGAAAGTAGAGAACAAAAATTAGAAAGGTGAAAGAAGAGACAAAAGAAGAGGAGAGAGAAAACAAGAAATAGGATTAGGAAAAAAGAGAAGAGAGAGAGAGAGAAAGAGGGAGAAACAGAAAAGAAGATAAGTTTCTAAGGATCTATCATAGAAAGAAGCAGAGACAAGAGGTCAGAGTTTGCTAATATATGTTTTCAAAAAACATTGCCTGATATTCTGTGCAATATCCCAGCTAATGAGATCAGTGCTTACTTAAAATATTATTTTTGGACAATTTTTTTCATTTTATTTTTATGTCTATCTTAACTATTAACAAGTCTTTTGTTTGAATATGATTTCAGATTTTGAATACATACAGAAATTGTTCCTGGGGACCTGGGATTAGAATTCCACAGGTTCAAAATCTGTGGGTTTCAATGGCTTGTGCTTGTACAGAAACTAGTTTGTTTCTAGAATTAAAACTCTAAAAAAGGAAAATAATGTTTCAAAATATTTCTTTGGAAACTCCAAAGTAAAAATACTAAAAGTAGGAGGCCATATAGGAACCTGTGGCCTAACAGGGAACAGGGGGGGGGGGCTTAGCCTTTCTCCCTCCCTAGGGCCCATTAGACACCATTCCCAATTGGTTCTAACTAATTTGGTAACAGAGATTGACATGCCATAGTCAAGAAGGTGTCTAGTATACACCCTGATTGCAGCGCATGGGCATTTTGGCGGACGGCGTCCGGCGCGGATCTAATACAGCGCGGCGCGGCGCGTACGACGAGCAGCGATTAGTACGGCGCGGCGCGGTACTAATTAGATGCCGAGGCATTTACGCTTGATAAGACAGTCATAGTTACTCCTGCCGTTTACCCAAAACTGCGTTAATTTTGCTTTAGGGTTTCTTTCACAGGTAAGTCATTTCACAGCGTGGCGCAGGTTGTGTAGGCGTCTGGCGTACTTAAGCCATGCGCTGCAATAGGGGTATACACTAGAGTTTTCTATCCCAAGTATGTCAAAAAATTGGAAATGTACATAAAAAATTCTATACAAAATGTGCAACCTCGGTTCTTATAATAATGGACCTTTTTTGTTGCAACAATAAAAATTCTTTTTTGCATTGCAACATTTGGTAGTTTGCATATGCAATATAACAAAATGAATATTATGTCTATTTCGCATTTATGACAACTTGCCATTGCAGAAAATTTTGATACC
>NIVC01002879.1:0-90000 GCA_002269645.1 Macrostomum lignano | reverse complement strand
GAATCATGCACAGATAAATAAAGCATTAAATTCATTACTTTACTTGCAAACAGAGGAGCTTGCATTTTGCAATTGATTTCATTGCCCATACTCGACAACACACATGGATGTGCACTCAGTTGTTGCTCAGCAAAGTACTATCTTCACTCTTTGGGGTGCTGGCCATAGTGCCTCAGAAATTCACGCAAAACTTTGCTCTGCGCACGGATTCTCTGCAGTCAGCAAAATGACATGAGTTTATCGATGGATGGAGCAGTTCAGCAAGGGAAGGACTGACTTGGCAGATCAGCATCGGACGGGGCGGCCATACGTTCATCGACCTGGCGGACTCCATTCTGAATCTTCTTGATGAGGACTCCCGAATGACCATTTGAGAGATCGCTGACAGGTTGGACAAGCCGAAATCAACAATTCATAGAAGCTTACTCGGCATGGATCTCGTGAAGCTCAGCCTATAATCTGTGTAACTCTATGGTACAGGCACTGTCACTTTCATGGGTATAACTTTTGTTCTCTGGTATCAATTTTAAAAATTCAAAAAGCAGTCTGTAGAAGAGATTTGCCGCTATCAGTTCATAAAATTTTAAATCACAGGAAGCTATAGAACAAGAGCTACGGTTAAAAGTATCACTACTTTTTGGACACCCCTCGTAGTTATCTCTGTGCTGTTTGATTACAAAGGAAAAATTATAACGCTATCCGACTTTCTGCGCGTTTAGTTAGATATAATATAATCTAGTAATATATAGTGTCATAGCGACAGTCTATTAATTCTAAGAATATTTGATTTATTCAAGAATTTAGGTGTTTGAGACGAGAACTGAAACTGCGAAAATTATTCTAGAATATAAAGAAAGAGAAAAGAGGATTACAAGAGGCGACGGTTCTACTTAATAGTGTTAGGCTGTGAGATGATGACGTGGGGTAGAGGCTGGGTTTCACAAATCTATGGGTGTGGGGTGATGGGTGATGGGTTCCACAAATCTATGGGTATGAGGTGATGGGTTTCACTAATCTATGGGTGTGGGGTGATGGGTTCCACTAATCTATGGGTGTGGGGTGATGGGTTCCACAAATCTATGGGTGTGGGGTGATGGGTTCCACTAATCTATGGGTGTGGGGTGATGGGTTCCACTAATCTATGGGTGTGGGGTGATGGGTTCCACAAATCTATGGGTGTGGGGTGATGGGTTCCACTAATCTATGGGTGTGGGGTGATGGGTTTCACTAATCTATGGGTGTGGGGTGATGGGTTCCACTAATCTATGGGTGTGGGGTGATGGGTTCCACTAATCTATGGGTGTGGGGTGATGGGTTCCACTAATCTATGGGTGTGGGGTGATGGGTTCCACTAATCTATGGGTGTGGGGTGATGGGTTCCACTAATCTATGGGTGTGGGGTGATGGGTTCCACTAATCTATGGGTGTGGGGTGATGGGTTTCACTAATCTATGGGTGTGGGGTGATGGGTTTCACAAATCTACAAATCTATGGGTGTTGGATGATGGGTTCCACTAATCTATGGGTGTGGGATGATGGGTTCCACAAATTTATGGGTGTGGGGTGATGGGTTCCACTAATCTATGGGTGTGCGTGTGGGGTGATGGGTTCCACAAATTTATGGGTGTGGGGTGATGGGTTCCACTAATCTATGGGTGTGCGTGTGGGGTGATGGGTTCCACAAATTTATGGGTATGGACTTTACTGGTGGATATTCTTTAAAAACTAGTCAGTTTAGGATGAAGAACTTTGGCTATTTTATGTTTTAACACTCAATGCAAATAACCGTGGCTGTAGGCGATGCCCTGATCCTGTTTGCCTCGTCAAATTGACGGCGACGCCATAACATGGGCGAAAAGAAAGTGTAGGCCAAAAACCCATATTTAGCCATTTTGTTAATAATAATAAGGTGCGAAAAATGTCTTAGCAGGAAAAGCCAAGCTAAAAATGCGAAGAAAAATAATTTAAGCTTGTATGTAATTTTATACATTGTACATCTAATGCAGGTTTCCGAGTATAGCAAGCCTTTATTTAGGCTTTGGCTTAAGCAAAGTTCTCTACTGCGTATTGTTGGATAAATTGATCTCATGCGTGCCTCCCATGCAAGCCCGTGTGGCCTAATGGATAAGGCGTCTGCCTCCTAAGTAGAAGATTGCGGGTTCGAGTCCCGTCACGGGTATTTTTGTTTTTTTATTCCAAAAATTATGCTAACAATTTCTACAGTTTTAATGGTTATCTAAAAGACTACATAATAGTTATCAAAGCATTTTTAATACATCTTGTAACACACGCTTGTATTAAATTAATTTATTTGGCTTTTTAGGAGTTGCCGATATGTATCGATAAATAACTTTATAAAGCATAGAATTAAACGTTGTTAAAATATTTTGAATTCCGGTTGAGTTAGTCTACTTACAGTAGGCAAGTAATGCGTTTTATTGTTTTTTTTCAATAATATGTAGAATATTTTTTTAAATTACGCAAATAGGACGGCGGACCTCCCGGTCAATCGAACGAGCCCGTGTCGGATAATCCAACTGGCACTATTAAAAAGCACAATCGTTCGTTCAGCGTCTCAGCTAGCTCAGCTGGCGCCGCCGCTGCAGCCGTAGCCACTGCTAATAATAATCTTGACAATAGTAGTTCCACAATTAATCGGAACGCCGCTAACGGTTCACCAGCCTCCAAATCCAACGGCACCCTGCGCGGCCGACCAGCCTGCCTAATGGATGAAGCCACAGCCAGCGGCGACTCGTCTAGCAGCCTATCAAAGGAGTTGCAACAATTGAAGGCCGAAATTATGGAAGAATTCCGTCGCGAAATCGGCGCTGCTAAGCGAGAAATTATCGAGGCATTCAAACAGGAGCTGGCGCGGAGATGAACTGTGCTTGCTGACTGTGCAAACAGTTTCTTTATAGAATGACAACAACTGGATATTTATATATGCATACAGGTCTTTTGAGAGATCAATTTGATAATTTATGCTTATACATATGCCTGTCTATTTGTTTATTTTGTAACATAAGCACTTCCGCGCGCGCGCTGCTTTGTTTAAATTGAATTAAATTAACTAATTTAATCTAACAGCAACAATAAAAATAATTTGTTCTTAGAATGCATCTGGAACGTGTAAAATAGAAGCTGCAGTAGTCTTGTAAATTAATTTCCACACACACATTTCGCTTTAGTTTTTTATTACCAATATAATTGATATGTACCATGTTTTTATAATATGCTTATTTATTTGCTTTTTAATTTAACTCAAACGTTCAACTCTTGCTGCTCTCTTCTCCCACCTCTATTTGTATGCGTGTTCCTTTGAACACGTGTTGTTCCGCCTAAATCTCGGTCTGCTAATCTGCTTTTGTTTTAAAGTTTTTTATGCTATACGCAATTTAGTTTATTGTGTGCTACGCTGGAGAAATGCAAAACTGCCCGAATTCAGAATTACTCTTTGTTCGACTATTCGCAATCCTTGTTTTTTTAATTTTATATTTATACTACTTATCATTTTACAATGTAAGTAGTTTATTCGGTTGAAAATGAAATTTCCTTTTAAATTCTGAATTTTGCACATTGCCGGCATGTCTGTACATTGTCGCCTATTCTACTCAATAAAAGTACGCTTTGTCCTTTTACTTCATAAGCGGTCACCCTTCCGTGTTTTCTTAGAAAACCACTTTCTGTTACTTGGATCAAATTATATTAAAAGTCTTTACCGGGTTGGCATGGTAGCCAATTTCTTTTTTTGCTGAAATTTCCTAACTTGTCCAGCAGAGTTTTATTATCCTTATATTCTTTTACCCAAACCCCACTACTGTTTGCAAATTCAGTTCTACGGCGGGCGGATCCTTGCATGCTTTCTATCTATTGTCAATTTTGCTTTTATCGTCGCAAGAATGCTTTTTATTCTTCTTTTCTTGCTAACTTTCAATTCAATTAGCTGTTAGAATTTAACCCATTAATGGGCTTTCCTTTGTCCGAATTGCTCGTATTGCACGAAATTGCTGGCCCGCTTAATATGTTGCTACTATTGCTTGTGCTAGGTCGCTTTTGGCTTAACAGGAAATTAACTGGGATATCTGTTGATGTAAATCTGCCCCATTATCGATCGGCACCAACCCTAGGCTCCCCAATGTACATCTACCCCATTATCGATAGGCTCGGCTCCCACCCCAGCCTACCCAATGTACATCTGCCATAATATCGATCGGCACCAACCCCACCCAGCCTCCCCAATGTACAACTACCCCATTATCGATCGGCTCCCATACCAGCCTCCCCAATATACATCTGCCACATTATCGATCGGCACCACCCCCAGCCTCCCCAATGTACATCTGCTTTTTCCCTTGGTCTCTTCCCAAATACTATTTCCTATTCCTAGATAATAAATGCGAGCTCGCTAATGGTTCAGTTGCTACCATGTATACTAGTTTCCAATAAGTAAGTAGTATAATATTTTGTTTATTATAAAAAAAGCTCCGCTGTGCAGTTCTATAGCAACTAATTGCTTCGAATAGTCAAGTTATATACTACTCATATAGTTTGTAGTAAGTATGTACGTTTTTTAAGCCGCTATGCGTTGAAATCTTACTGCTGACTCCAATTGATTGATAGATTCATAGCAAATTTATTAAGTGAATAAGAATGAATTTATATTTTATATTCCTCTCCCATCTCCGCATGTCTCTAGGTGAACTTTTGATTGATATCTGTTTTACATTGACATTTTTGCCCTTCTAACACCTGCTATTGGCTTTTTATTTATGCTATGCCGAATTTCCGAAAGACAGACATCATTAGAATTTGCTCGATTTAGTAGTACCACAGTCTTGTTAATTGAAACGTACAAATCTATTTATTTATTTAGTAGTAATCTACATACTATACATTTACTTGTAGAATATTGTTGTTATAGTTAACACCGCTTTTGTTTACCCACTTATTATCATCTATTAATGTATTCTTTTATGTTGTCGTTCGTTTTTTAAGCTAAAAAGTTCATCCAACAGTATGCATATGAAATTATCTATTATAATTTTATTAATATTCGATAAATATAAAACTACAGCAGCGCACTTTTAATGCTTTCTTTTTTCTTTTGTGTTTGCAAGTCGTCAGCTGAGTCAGCTGACTATTAAATTTTGTTTTAACTGATGCTGAGTTCTTTGAGTTCTTAGAATTTTTTTCATTAAATGAATATTCGCTCAATTTTCACCAAGTTTAGCAACATCAAGTGAGTTACTATGGGACAGTGGCTCTATCGCATTTTTAATGAGGCAGTAGCCACACTGAGAAAAGGCGGAGATGCGTACAGATCTACTCATTAAGTAAGAGTTTATGCAATGTTAGATACTGGAAAAAATATGAGCAGCTCAATGTTTAACTCGAGGTGTCGTTGCTTATATATACAATATAAGATCTATGCAAACAGCTGCAGTAGAAAGATGTGATTCGTAGGCATTCTTGCCTCGAGGCATTCTATTCTGGACTACTCATAAAGATCCAGCTTCATAGGTGTAAATACTTTGAAAGGCAAAGGCTGGCCTGGCATCGGCAGGCTGAACGCTAGTGTCGGCGGCGGGCGCCGCCAGCAGCTGGTCGGTGCGCCGAACGTGCCGCCCCTGCTCCGAGTCGACGGTGCTATTTCGGTTGCCAGCACTCTCGATGACGCCCTCCACCCAGCTCGGCGAATCGCCGGCCCTTGCGCCGACGCTGTAGTCGCGGAAGAGGACGCGGTCACCTGGCTGGAACTCGCGCGCGGGCCGCCGCTCCTGCAGCAGCCGCTCCTGTCGCTGCTGCACATCGCTGGCCAGCGAAGGCTTCAGGAGATCCAGGCGGCCACGGAGCCGCCGGCCTATGAGCAGCTGTCTGGGAGCGACACCGCTGACGCTGTGCGGGCCGGGTGTTGCTGTAAGAGGGCAGCAGCCGCTGCAGCCGCGCGTCGAAGTGGACGTTATTGAGCAGGTGCCGCTTGAGCACCTGGACGAAGCGCTCGGCCTGGCTGTTCGTGGCAGGATGAAACGGCGCCGAGAAGATGTACCGAATGATGCCGTTGGCCTTGGTAAACTTTGCGAACTCGGCAGAGGCAAATCGAGCCCCGTTGTCGGACACCAACGTGCGAGGGATGCCTTGGCTGTCGCGATGGGGGAGGTCGCCGTGGCGCTGCGCATCTGTTGCACCTCCGGCCACTTGCTGCGAGCGTCCACCACCACCAGATACACGTAGCCGTTGACGGGCCCGGCGAAGTCGACATGGAGGCGCTCCCAAGGCTCTGTCGGGAATGGCCACGACTATACCGGTGCCTTAGCCTGGTTAAGCTGGAAGGTGCGGTAGGCCTTGGCCGCAGCTTCCAGATCGCTGTCGATGCCTGGCCACCAGACATAGCTGCGGGCAAGAGCACGCATCCTGCTGATGCCGGGATGCGCCTGGTGCAGCTCCTGCATCACTCGCTGTCGCAGCGCCGTCGGTACCACGACCTGGCGCCCCAGAGGACACAGCTCTGGTCGACCAATAGCTCGGACTGTCGGCGGGCGAAGTCGATGAGGTCGGCACTGATGGACTCACCGGCCTGCAGACAGCGCAGCACGCGGCCCAGCGTTGCGTCCGTCCTGGTGTGCCGCGAGACTGCTTGCGCTGTGATGGCAAACCCTGCGCCCTTGTCGAGCAGGAGCGAGTTGACAGCCGCCTCCTCCTCAAACAGCTGCGGTAGCGGCAGCCGCGAGAGCGAGTCGCAGTTGGCGTGCTTCTCTGTCGGCCGGAACTCCAGCGAGTAGTCGTAACTCGCCAGGCGGATGGCCCAGCGCTGCATGCGCGCGGCTGCGTGCGCGGGGATGGCCTTGCGCTCGCCCAGCAGACCCAGCAGCGGCAAGTGGTCGGTGACGATGGTGAACCGGCGGCCGTAGAGGAACTGGTGGAAGCGCTGCAAGCCGAACATGATGGTCAGCGCCTTCTTGTCTATAGCTGCGAGTAGCCGCGTTGAGCTGCCGTTAGGCTGCGGCTGGCGAAGGCGACCGCGCAGTCCTTGTTGCCGATGCGATGAGTCAGCACGACACCCAAGCCGTAGGGTGAGGCGTCACACTCCAGGCGTAGAGGCAGGTCCGGGCTGTAGTGCACGAGCACCGGTGACTGAAGTAGCAATTGCTTCGCCTCGTCAAACGCCCGCTGCTGCGGCTGCTCCCCGGTCCAGCACGTGTTCTTGGCCAGGAGCTGGTGGAGCGGTGCCAGCACGGTGGACAGGTTTGGCAGAAACTTGCAATACTGTGCCAACATGCCGAGAAACGAGCGCAGCTGGCTGACATCTTTTAGAGCCGGCGCATCCTGGACGGCGGAGACTCGATCAGGCAGCGGACTGAGGCCGTTGGCGTCGATGCGATGGCCCAGATACTCGACGGAGTCCTTGAAGAACTGGCACTTGTCTTTGTTCAGGCGAAGGCCAGCGCCCTGCAGGCGATGCAGGACTAGGGCCAGGTTATTTTTGTGCTGCTGCAAGGTGCCGCCCGTGACGAGGATGTCGTCGACGAAGACCTGGACGGCGTCGAGGCCCCCAGCAGGGTGTCCAGCGTCCGCTGAAAGATGGCGCTGGCGCTGGTGATGCCGAAAGGCATGCGGTTTAGCTGGAAAAGTCCTCTTGGCGTGTTGATGGTGAGGAAGGCCTTGCTCGGACAGGTCCAGCTTGGACCACTTGCAGCCACCGCCGAGCTTGGCGAAGAGGTCCTCGATGCGTGGCAGCGGGTAGTGCTCCGTCTTGCTCGCCGCGTTGTAAGTGAGTTTGTAGTCAGCGCAGATCCTAACGCTGCCGTCCTTCTTCACCACTGGCACAATGGGTGCCGCCCAGTTGCTGTGCTTGACCGCCTTGATGATTCCGCTGGCCTCCATGCACTGCAGCTCGGCGTCCACACGTTCCCGCAGCCTTCGGTGACCTGCAACCGGACTTGGCCATGCTGAAATTCTCCCAGGCCGTCCTCGAAGACAGAGGAGAACTCCTTGATGAGGTCCCCGACGCCGTCGTCTGCAGAGACGGAGTGGACCTGCGCCATGATGCTCGGCCAGTTCAGCCGCAGTCTGGCCAGCCAGTCGCGCCCCAGCAGCGGGGTGTCGCCCTGCGTGACGACAAGCAGAAGGAGCTGCAGCTGCTGACCGTCGAGCTGGAAGGTGACGGACGCCTGGCCGATGGGGCGAAATCGCTGAAGGTGCGCAGGATAGCTGCGGACGGAGACAGATGCAGCGACGGCAACAGCTTCTACTGCAGGCTCTGCGGGATCAGAATGACCGCAGATCCAGATAACGAATAACGAATAACGAATCGGCACTGCTGTCCGTTAACCTGCAGCTGCACCGTCGGGCCTGCGTTGCTTCCAGACGGCTGAACAGCGAAGATTGGCATCTGAGCGGAGTTGCAGCTTGGCCGAGCGGCCAACCTTACGGATGTGGCCAGTCTTGCCACAGGCGTGGCACTTGGCGTCCCGCAGCTTGCACTGCTGGCGGCTGTGGACGCCGCCGCAGCTTCCGCAGGCGCCACCTCGTGCGATGACTTTTCTGCAGACTCCAAGGAGAGAATTTTCTGCTGCAGAGATTTAAAGGTGGGCTTCACCTCCTCCAGCAGTTTCACTCGGAAGGTGTCATTGAGCAGGCCGAAGACAAGCTGGTCTCGGAGCCGCTCCTCCATAGTGTTGCCAAAGTTGCAATGGGCCGACAAGGCCTTCAGACCGGCGATGAACTCTGCGAAGGTCTCGCCCGGCTGCTGCAGACGACGCTGGAAGCGAAAGCGGGCTGCCAGCTCAGATGGCTGTGAAGCGTAGTGATTACGCATGACGATCTCCGTTAGCTCATGGAATGACTTGTCTGCCATCTTTTTGGGAAGACAGAGGTTGCGCAGCACTGAATAGGCTTCCTCGCCAATTGCTGTGACTCGTGTAGCCACCTTAGCCTCATCCTTCACCTCTGCAGGTGAAGTAGTGTTGGAGTCTCTCCAGATACACGTCGATATCTGTGTTCGCGGAGAGAATTGGGATGCCTTCCAGAGCGGAACTCGTCGTCGCCATTGTGATAACTTTGAAAGGCAAAGGCTGGCTTGTAGCACCTGATAGTTCGCTCTGCAGAACTGAGAATTTCAGAGAGATATCGGAAAAGATGTGCCCTTCCCAAGCAGAGTGGGAGGCACATTTATAGCAGTATAATTGGGGTGGGTACACCCGAGCTTCGTAGACAGTGGAGAGATACAGACAATAAGTGAGTTACATGCGGACAGACAGACAGACAGAGACAGACGAGGAACCAGACAGACAATACAGGGATTCAGACAAGGGGGGTGGGGTGCATACGGAAAACAGGAAAAGTTCACAAAGTCCGTGGCACAAATGCCACAATAGAAATATAAGATCTATCTAAGGTTGCAACTCGCATATATTTTCGACGCAACTGGATGAGGATGGTCTAAGTTTGATCCTGCCGCTCCTGACTACATATGATCCTCGGGTTATATTTATCGATAGCGACCATAAACTAAAGAGATTTATTGATTTATTAAAATAGAATGATCAAGCTGGCTTATATAGACACTCGACATGAATTGAGCCAGGTTGGTCCATGAATTGAGAATATTATAGTCGGAACGCATACACCTGTGGATTCAGCGTGCCCGTCGAGGCGCGCTCTATTCAGCCACAGCGATGCTCGAGCCGCAAGATATTGACACGCTGGCCTCAACACCCAGAAACAGTGTCTCTGACGGCTGCGCAAGATGTGAGCAACTCGCCGGGCCGATGGGCCATTGCGCCCAGCACACCACAGTCGAAGGCCTGCCAAATTTACTTACAGCTGGCAGTCTGTGGCGGAAGATAGTGTGGTCAGTGATCCTGCTGATGGCTCTGGCCTGCTGCACTACCCACTTAATCTTGCTAATTATTGACTTCCACAACAGCGGCGTCGCCTCGACTATGATGCTGAACGAGAACGTGGTTGAATTCCCTGACCTCACAATCTGCGGATTGAAGCCCATCTCCGAGAGCTTCTTGGCCCAGTCCTTTGAACGCAACTGGACTGACTTGCTTCTTCACTACACGCGTCGCCTGGACGGCTGGTTCAACGATGAGTCCTCTTTGCAGAGAAGAAACGAATCTATAACGGACTACATGGAGAGGATGAAGGCTCTGTACTACAAGATGTTTGAGATAGTCAGGCTTGACAAGACTTTCCTTGACTCTTGGCTGAGTATGCACTACCAAAGCAGCATATTTAGCTGCAGATTCAAGCGTTTACCCTGCGAACCAAGCAATTTTAGTCTAATCCAGCACCACCATCACTTTGACTGCCTCACTTTTAGTCCGTCAGAAAGCAACAAGATGGCCGATCATGGGTCTAAATTTAACTCCATCCTGCTCATAAATCTCTTCACTGACAGCAGCATTTTCGAATCCCACTATCAGAAACACGCCGCGTATAAAGCATCTTCAAAGACCTACTACGACAAGGGCCTGTCGCTGACCGAGTATCTAACCACCAATCCGGAGGAATTCCCGCTTAACCAGATCCTAGCAAATAATGAACAGCCCAATGGAATTAGTGCGATACTGCATCCGAGGAACACCTATCCGTTTAATGGTATGGGCGAATAGGTGTTACAGTTCATCGAGCATTATACTGTATTCTCTATTATCAACAAGCATTTTTACCTATGGTCAAAGATGGCGTGGCCCTGCCAGCTGGAGTCAACAGCTTCGCTCCTTGACTTATCTCGAGGTCGATTTCAAGCGAGTCTGTCAGAGTCTTGCAGGGCCTTGGACTGCAGAGCTGCCTACCTCTATGAGTCGTCTGGCACGTGTAGCTCTGCTTGTTGAGACCATTAGGCTGACGCTCTACTCTACTCTCTGCATGATGTATTCTATACCCTCGACTATACGCTTTAAGTCTATACTGTCTACGATATACTGTCTAATTCTACTCTACTCTTCATTATACTGTACTTTAATCAATACTAACTGCAATCCATAACACTCCAACCCGCAGGCTACCAGTCCTACATCATTGCGTCGGGCACCTCAGCCACATTTCGAATATCAACTTTGGAGAAGCACAAGCTGAACTACAAAGGCAGGGAGCGGTGCTCCGACAAGCCACCTGACGAGGTTGTTTACAGAACGGTGCGTTCGGTCGTCAACGGAACCAGCGAAAGTCGAGCCTTTGTCCGCTCACCTGAAGACGATCTGTACACTTGGGCTCAAGCAGAGCTGTTCAAGAAGTGCGGCTGCCGCTCTCACCGGAGCCCCACCGGTGCCAGCTCCTCCAGCCTCTGCTATCACGTCCAGCCCGATGAAGACGGCGCCCCTCGACCGACGCTGCCCAAGGAGGCTCTAGACAGGATCCGCTGTCACGACAGATGGTGGTCTAAATTATTGAACTCGGCGCCTAATCACGTGACCATGTGGAAACCCTGCCATTCTGTGTCCAGAGAAGTGCAGTTAGAAAGCTTAGACTGGCCCAGTGACGAGGACCTCATGCCCATTGCTGTATCGTTTATCAAAATGCGCCAGCGGAATGCTCAACACCGGGACGAATACGCGGTACCGAGTTGGAACAGCTCACTGACTGCTCGAACCACTTACCTGCGAGATTATTCGGCTGTGCATTCGTTGAGTAGGGACAGCGAGTCCCTGACTAAATTATTGAAAGAAAGCATGCCAAAAGCCGCAATAGCTCTCAATACCCAGAAGGTCAAGGAAAATGTTGTCAGACTGGTTGTTAGGCTGGAGTCGCCTTACAGCATTGCTTACACGGAGTCCTTTACCTACCAATGGTTTGAAATCTTGTCAGAGGTAAGTTGTAGGACTAATTACAATGCGGTTAACAGTCCAACTTAAACTAATTGCATCTTCATCACTTTGAGTCTCTAGGAATTTATCACTCTGGGAATTTGTCACTCTGGCTCCATGAATCAGGATTGTGTGAATCTGGGTCTATGTGAACCGGGACTATGTGAATCTCTATCTATGTGAATCAGGACTGTTTAAATCTTGAATATGGGAGTTGGAGCTGTGCATTTCGTCTATGTGAATCGGGGCTAAGTGAATCTGGGACTAAGTGAATCTGGGACTAAGTGAATCTGGGACTAAGTGAATCTGGGACTAAGTGAATCTGGGACTAAGTGAATCTGGGACTAAGTGAATCTGGGACTAAGTGAATCTGGGACTATGTGAATCTGGGACTATGTGAATCTGGGACTATGTGAATCTGGGACTATGTGAATCTGGGACTATGTGAATCTGGGACTATGTGAATCTGGGACTATGTGAATCTGGGACTATGTGAATCTGGGACTATGTGAATCTGGGACTATGTGAATCTGGGACTATGTGAATCTGGGACTATGTGAATCGGGACTATGTAAATCGGGACTATGTAAATCGGCCTCTACCCATTCCAGATCGGAGGAATTCTCGGCCTGTGGTTTGGCGTCAGCCTCATCACCGGATTCGAGTTGATCGACCTGATCTGGCTCATAGCCATCTGGGACAGTCAAGTTGGCCATGTGAAGCGGTCAGATAGGGAGGACGTGAAACAATTAGAGAAGTTGGGAAGTGCTCTGCAGAACGAGAGGGTTCCAGAGTTTTTTACCTCCGGCTGTTCGATGTATATCGAATGATTTGTTTGGAAGTGAAAAAAATATATCTACAAAGATGCTATCATACAAGAAATAGTTTTATTAAAAAGTATCCTTCGAAATCAGTAAACTACTTATAGTAACAGAAAAGTGTATTTATAGATTATATTGCATCACCTCTGCAGCTTATAAGATAAAACCTTAAAATTATTTTTCAAGCGCGAATCAATATAGACATTTGAAATTCGAAATTTGAAAGTGCTTAACATTTTCACATATCCCCGTGATACTACTGTATAAGTATAGCTTCAAGCACGCAATATTCAAATTTTTCGATGATATTAAATACAAAAATGTCAGCTCCCATTTAATAATCGCAAATTAGTTGATAACATTGTTCCCTTTCGGTTCGATTAGAGACTAGCAAATTTTTTAATAAATAATCTCTCTTAACTGAGTTAACCAAACTGCATGCTTACAATTGTTTCAGTTAGTGAGTTTTATAAAGTACTTAGTCAGATACATGTAAATCAATATGAATTGTTAAACCCCAAAACTCCCCCAGTTGCTGAAGATACTAAATCTTCGTTATTCCAAACTGCCATAGAGCTGCTGCCTCATTATCCAAACTGCCATAGAGCTGCTGCCTCATTATCCAAACTGCCATAGAGCTGCTGCCTCATTATCCAAACTGGCATAGAGCTGCTGCCTCATTATCCAAACTGGCATAGAGCTGCTGCCTCATTATCCAAACTGCCATAGAGCTGCTGCCTCATTATCCAAACTGCCATAGAGCTACTGCCTCATTATCCAAACTGGCATAGAGCTGCTGCCTCATTATCCAAACTGGCATAGAGCTGCTGCCTCATTATCCAAACTGGCATAGAGCTGCTGCCTCATTATCCAAACTGGCATAGAGCTACTGCCTCATTATCCAAACTGGCATAGAGCTGCTGCCTCATTATCCAAACTGCCATAGAGCTACTGCCTCATTATCCAAACTGCCATAGAGCTGCTGCCTCATTATCCAAACTGGCATAGAGCTACTGCCTCATTATCCAAACTGGCATAGAGCTGCTGCCTCATTATCCAAACTGGCATAGAGCTGCTGCCTCATTATCCAAACTGGCATAGAGCTGCTGCCTCATTATCCAAACTGCCATAGAGCTGCTGCCTCATTATCCAAACTGCCATAGAGCTACTGCCTCATTATCCAAACTGCCATAGAGCTACTGCCTCATTATCCAAACTGGCATAGAGCTGCTGCCTCATTATCCAAACTGCCATAGAGCTGCTGCCTCATTATCCAAACTGCCATAGAGCTGCTGCCTCATTATCCAAACTGGCATAGAGCTACTGCCTCATTATCCAAACTGGCATAGAGCTGCTGCCTCATTATCCAAACTGCCATAGAGCTACTGCCTCATTATCCAAACTGGCATAGAGCTACTGCCTCATTATCCAAACTGCCATAGAGCTACTGTATTTAATACGAATAATAAAAGGCTTGGTTTAGGATTTAAAAAAGAGTGAATGGAATTCCAAGTGTTAATTTAATTTTTCTTTTTGTTTAAAGTGTCCTTCAGTTAATATTTATGACTTTTGCCAAGGCTTATATGGCTTATAGGGGCTTTTTCGGCCGTAGGTTGGCTCTGACAGAAGCAGTTAGTGCAGATTAGGCAGATGGGATCATTGGATTATATGGATGGCTAGGGGAAGCCAGCCTGCCAGCCACATGGGAAAGAATTTTAAGTGCCCCAGGCGCCAGAACCATTAGCAATAGGTTTGGACGGATGTGAAGAGCACCACCCAATGCAGCTGTTGCCCGCCTTCCGTGCGGTTTTGCAAGAACAAAATGTGTCAGTGGAGCGGGGCTTTACAGCGGACTGGTTAACCCAAGTGCAGTGTAGTTTGGCTCACACGGATTCACAATACAGTTTGATGTTTCGATTTCAAAGTTATCGAGTGCTGTGCACAGCTAGTGAGGAGACAGCAAGCGCTGAGCAAGCACATGCTCACACGGTGTACAGCGGCCCTGACTATCTAATCAACAGGCATGTACACTGTCTGTGCTATAGGGGTTGGCCTAAGGGGCAGACTGAGAGATAGACAGGGATAGGCAGGGAGAGATAGGGAGACACGGGAGAGATAGAGAGAGACAGGGAGAGACAGGAAAAGAGGGGGAGACAGGGGGAGACAGGGAGAGACAGGGGGAGACAGGAAGAGGGGGGAGACAGGGGGAGACAGGAAGAGGGGGGAGACAGGAAGAGAGGAGGGAGACAGGAAGAGAGGGGGAGACAGGGGGAGACAGGGAGAGACAGGGAGAGACAGGAAGAGGGGGGAGACAGGAAGAGAGGGGGAGACAGGGGGAGACAGGGAGAGGGGGAGACAGGAAGAGAGGGGGAGACAGGAAGAGAGGGGGAGACAGGGAGAGACAGGGGGAGACAGGAAGAGGGGGAGACAGGAAGAGAGGAGGGAGACAGGAAGAGAGGGGGAGACAGGGGGAGACAGGGAGAGACAGGGAGAGACAGGAAGAGGGGGGAGACAGGAAGAGAGGGGGAGACAGGGGGAGACAGGGAGAGACAGGGAGAGGGGGGAGACAGGAAGAGGGGGAGACAGGAAGAGAGGGGGAGACAGGGAGAGACAGGGGGAGACAGGAAGAGGGGGGAGACAGGAAGAGAGGAGGGAGACAGGAAGAGAGGGGGAGACAGGGGGAGACAGGGAGAGACAGGGAGAGACAGGAAGAGGGGGGAGACAGGAAGAGAGGGGGAGACAGGGAGAGACAGGGGGAGACAGGAAGAGGGGGGAGACAGGAAGAGAGGGGGAGACAGGGAGAGACAGGGGGAGACAGGAAGAGAGGGGAGACAGGGGGAGACAGGGAGAGACAGGGAGAGGGGGGAGACAGGGAGAGACAGGGGGGAGACAGGAAGAGGGGGGAGACAGGAAGAGAGGGGGAGACAGGGAGAGACAGGGGAGACAGGAAGAGAGGGGAGACAGGGGGAGACAGGGAGAGACAGGGAGAGGGGGAGACAGGGAGAGACAGGGGGAGACAGGAAGAGAGGGGAGACAGGAAGAGAGGGGGAGACAGGGAGAGACAGGGGGAGACAGGAAGAGGGGGAGACAGGAAGAGAGGAGGGAGACAGGAAGAGAGGGGGAGACAGGGGGAGACAGGGAGAAACAGGGAGAGACAGGAAGAGGGGGAGACAGGAAGAGAGGGGGAGACAGGGGGAGACAGGGAGAGACAGGGGGGAGACAGGAAGAGGGGGGAGACAGGAAGAGAGGGGGAGACAGGGAGAGACAGGGGGAGACAGGAAGAGAGGGGAGACAGGGGGAGACACAGGGAGAGACAGGGGGAGACAGGAGGAGACAGGGAGAGACAGGGAGAGAGAGACAGAGAGAAAGGACCAGGAGAGCAGTGAGAGAAGAGAGGGAGAGTCGGGAGCGGTGTGAGAGCAGTGAGAGAAGAGAGGGAGAGTCGGGAGCGGTGTGAGAGCAGTGAGAGAAGAGAGGGAGAGTCGGGAGCGGTGTGAGAGCAGTGAGAGAAGAGAGGGAGAGTGGGAGCGGTGTGAGAGCAGTGAGAGAAGAGAGGGAGAGTCGGGAGCGGTGTGAGAGCAGTGAGAGAAGAGAGGGAGAGTCGGGAGCGGTGTGAGAGCAGTGAGAGAAGAGAGGGAGAGTGGGAGCGGTGTGAGAGCAGTGAGAGAAGAGAGGGAGAGTCAGGAGCGGTGTGAGAGCAGTGAGAGAAGAGAGGGAGAGTGGGAGCGGTGTGAGAGCAGTGAGAGAAGAGAGGGAGAGTCGGGAGCGGTGTGAGAGCAGTGAGAGAAGAGAGGGAGAGTCGGGAGCGGTGTGAGAGCAGTGAGAGAAGAGAGGGAGAGTGGGAGCGGTGTGAGAGCAGTGAGAGAAGAGAGGGAGAGTGGGAGCGGTGTGAGAGCAGTGAGAGAAGAGAGGGAGAGTCGGGAGCGGTGTGAGAGCAGTGAGAGAAGAGAGGGAGAGTGGGAGCGGTGTGAGAGCAGTGAGAGAAGAGAGGGAGAGTCGGGAGCGGTGTGAGAGCAGTGAGAGAAGAGAGGGAGAGTGGGAGCGGTGTGAGAGCAGTGAGAGAAGAGAGGGAGAGTCGGGAGCGGTGTGAGAGCAGCAGGTCAGAGAAGCAAGGAAGTCAGATGGGCAAAGTGCGAACGAGCCGCATCCATCAGTGAGAATTATCAAGAGCGAGAGGGTCAAGCAGAAAAACTGGTTTCGACTTATCGTGCTTGTGCAACTGATATGAACTGCGCCTGTAAACATAGGAATTCCCTCCCGTTCTCTTCCATTCCCCCTCCTCCAAAACCCCCATCCTGCCACAGACACAGCAGCATCCGCTCCTCGCAATGATGCCCATTGGCTGCTATGCAAGTCCCTCATCTTCTGGGGCAGGGGTGAGAGAAGGATGACCAGCCATATCAAGGAGGCCCAGAAACAGGAACTGGAGTGATGACCAACCCTCAAAATTGTTGTCTTATTGAAAACAGTTCTCAAATTTCTAAGGGGGTTATGACCCCTCACATTTTCTGGGGAGGGGGGGTCTTTACACCGGCACCAATTGCCCCTCAAATTTTCTGGGGGTCATCACACCGCCACCTCGCCCCTCAGACTTTCTGGGGGGGGTCACGACCCCGCTACCACGTCCCTCAGATTTTCTGGGGGGTCACGACCCCGCTACCACGTCCCTCAGATTTTCTTGGGGGGGGGGGTCACGACCCCGCTACCACGTCCCTCAGATTTTCTGGGAGGTCACGACCCCGCTACCACGTCCCTCAGATTTTCTGGGGGGTCACGACCCCGCTACCACGTCCCTCAGATTTTCTGGGGGGTCACGACCCCGCTACCACGCTCCTCAAATTTTCTTGGGTTCTTGGGGAGGGGGGGGGCTCATGACCCCACCATCCCGACCCTCAGATTTTCTCAAAGGAGGGTGTCATATGACCCCCTTGGACCCCCTGGATTCAGACTAGTCTGAAAAAAATGAGTGGCTGGCGTGGTGGTAGGGGGGGGGGCTGATTCGCCATTTCAAGTTCAACTTCCAGTTCTCCTTGGTGATATAAGCCGCAGTCTGGCTGTGGCAGCTGGACCCAGCAAAGTATAAAAATCCCCCCACCCAAGCTAGCACAGAGAGCGGCCAAAGCGGTCGACAGATCTATATATAAACAGGCCGCTAAGGGAACGACTACGAAGTTAAAGTTTTCTCCCGGCTCTCCGTCTCTGTATGTTTTTTGTGTGTCCCCAGACATCCTGCTTCTTTTTGCTTTTGCGACAGGCTCTATGTGTGTGTGCCCCCCCCCCCCCCGCGTTGCGACAGGCACTTGGATCGAAGCGACTTCTTTCGTGAAGCACCCAACTTCATCAAGGTTTTTTCTTTTTATACTGTACCTTCGGGTAATATGTTTTACCTGGCAAAGGAACTCGTATATATAGGACCCTGTTGAAGATTAGCTCGACTTGCCGGCCTATGGTGAATAATTCTGTTTGATTTTGCCTTGTGTCTACTATATCTTGTCTCCCTCTCACTGTCTCCCTCTCACTGTCTCCCTCTCACTGTCTCCCTCTCACTGTCTCCCTCTCACTGTCTCCCTCTCACTGTCTCCCTCTCACTGTCTCCCTCTCACTTTCTCCCTCTCACTGTCTCCCTCTCACTGTCTCCCTCTCACTGTCTCCCTCTCACTGTCTCCCTCTCACTGTCTCCCTCTCACTGTCTCCCTCTCACTTTCTCCCTCTCACTGTCTCCCTCTCACTGTCTCCCTCTCACTGTCTCCCTCTCACTGTCTCCCTCTCGCTGTCTCCCTCTCACTGTCTCCCTCTCACTGTCTGCCTCTCGCTTTTCTCCCTCTCACTGTCTCCCTCTCACTGTCTCCCTCTCATTATCCCCCTCTCACTGTCTCCCTCTCACTGTCTTCCTCTCCCTGTCTCCCTCTCACTGTCTCCCTCTCACTGTCTTCCTGTCTCCCTCTCACTGTCTTCCTGTCTCCCTCTGACTGTTCTCCCTCTCACTGTCTCCCTCTCACTGTCTCCCTCTCATTATCCCCCTCTCACTGTCTCCCTCTCACTGTCTCCCTCTCACTTTCTCCCTCTCACTGTCTCCCTCTCACTGTCTCCCTCTCACTGTCTCCCTCTCGCTGTCTCCCTCTCGCTGTCTCCCTCTCACTGTCTCCCTCTCACTGTCTCCCTCTCACTGTCTCCCTCTCACTGTCTCCCTCTCACTTTCTCCCTCTCACTGTCTCCCTCTCACTGTCTCCCTCTCACTGTCTCCCTCTCGCTGTCTCCCTCTCACTGTCTCCCTCTCACTGTCTGCCTCTCGCTTTTCTCCCTCTCACTGTCTCCCTCTCACTGTCTCCCTCTCATTATCCCCCTCTCACTGTCTCCCTCTCACTGTCTCCCTCTCACTGTCTCCCTCTCACTGTCTCCCTCTCACTGTCTCCCTCTCACTGTCTCCCTCTCACTGTCTCCCTCTCACTGTCTCCCTCTCACTGTCTCCCTCTCACTGTCTCCCTCTCACTGTCTCCCTCTCATTATCCCCCTCTCACTGTCTCCCTCTCACTGTCTTCCTCTCCCTGTCTCCCTCTCACTGTCTCCCTCTCACTGTCTTCCTGTCTCCCTCTCACTGTCTTCCTGTCTCCCTCTGACTGTTCTCCCTCTCACTGTCTCCCTCTCACTGTCTGCCTCGCACTGTCTCCCTCTCACTGTTCTCCCTCTCACTGTCTCCCTCTAGCTGTCTCCCTCTCACTGTCTCCCTCTCACTGTCTCCCTCTCACTGTCTCCCTCTCATTGTCTCCCTCTCACTGTTTACCTTTCACTGTTTCCCTCTCACTGTCTGCCTCTCACTGTCCCCCCTCACTGTCTCCCTCTCACTGTCTCCCTCTCGCTGTCTCCCTCTCACTGTCTCCCTCTCACTGTCTGCCTCTCGCTGTCTCCCTCTCACTGTCTGCCTCTCGCTGTCTCCCTCTCACTGTCTGCCTCTCGCTGTCTCCCTCTCACTGTTCTCCCTCTCACTGTCTGCCTCTCACTGTCTCCCTCTTACTGTCTCCCTCTCATTGTCCCCCTCTCACTGTCTCCCTCTCACTGTCTCCCTCTTACTGTCTCTCTCTTACTGTCTCTCTCTCGCTGTCTCCCTCTCACTGCCTCCCTCTCACTGTCTCCCTCTCACTGTCTCCCTCTCGCTGTCTCCCTCTCACTGTCTCCTTCGTATTTTCACTTTCCCACCTCAGTCTCACTAGTTGCCCATCAAGTTGAAACAGTCTCGCTCAGTTAGAATTACGCAATAACATCAGACTACTTCAATTTCAATTTGCAGAATCGTTGGAAAGCAGCAGACGCAACAATCCAGATTGGACATTAAAAGCGGCAAAAATTATCAATAAATCAGCAATGCGATTCAACCAAGTAGCCTGGGCAATGTACTTCTCAGCGTCTGTCAGTAATCTGGTTGGTCACTGCCTGCTCATGGTCATCGGAATTGTGCAGCAGTTCTGCACCGTTGCCATCGGCCTCAATCCAGCCAGCAATATTCGCAGAGCCAATTGGCAGATCGGCGTGTTCAGCTCTCAGGTGGTGCTGGACATCGCCGACGAGAGAAGCAAACGGGTGCTCATTCCTGGCAGCGCTGTGGTGCACGGTGAGGCTGGAGACCGATAGGGAGATCCGCAAGGGTGAGGTTGAGAGGGAGATTGAGAGGGAGAGGGAGATTGAGATTGAGAGGCAGGGTTGGAGGGAGGGAGAAGTTGAGAGGGAGGGGAGATCGAGAGGGAGATTGAGAGGGAGAAGGAGAGGAGGAGTGAAAAGGAGGGTGAGGTTGAGAGGGAAAGGGAGAGATTGGTGAGCTTGGTGAGAGTTGAGAAGGAAAGGGAGAAAGAGGGGTGAGAGGGATGTGAGAGGGAGAGGGGGGATGAGATTGAGAGGGAGAGGTGAAAGGAGAAACGGAGGAATGTGAGTGACAAGAAATTAGAAGGGAAACCGCGAAATTGAGTATACGAAAGAAAAAAAAGATCGAGTGAGAGACTCCAAAGCAGGGAGTTTTCAGGGTATAAGCACAGCTGAGCAAGTTGATGAAGCTGATTTTATTGCACCAGCAATGGCCATATGAAAACTGGTGGGGCTTCGAGTTACGCCGAGAAATTCCCGGCAAAAAATCTAATAGTCACAAAGTTCCACTTGCTGAGAAGTGGAGGTTCGAAGTGGGATAGAAAAGTTATTCTCAGCCTGCAGGAAATTCCTGCCTCTTCCCGTTTGATCGGTAGAAGCAACTCCAAGAATACTCCTCTAGGAGCATTGCTGGCAACTGGTAAAGATCGAATCATATCGCGTACTTTTATTGGGCGACTTCTCGACATAGCAGTAGGAGGTTAAGAGACTGAGTGAAACTTACTGAATTGCGATTGCAACCTACAGAAACTTACTGAATTGCGATTGCAACCTACAGAAACTTACTGAATTGAGATTGCAACCTACAGAAACTTACTGAATAGAGATTGCAACCTACAGAAACTTACTGAATAGAGATTGCAACCTACAGAAACTTACTGAATTGAGATTGCAACCTACAGAAACTTACTGAATAGAGATTGCAACCTACAGAAACTTACTGAATTGCGATTGCAACCTACAGAAACTTACTGAATAGAGATTGCAACCTACAGAAACTTACTGAAAAGAGATTGCAACCTACAGAAACTTACTGAATAGAGATTGCAACCTACAGAAACTTACTGAATAGAGATTGCAACCCACAGAAACTTACTGAATAGAGATTGCAACCTACAGAAACTTACTGAATAGAGATTGCAACCTACAGAAACTTACTGAATTGCGATTGCAACCTACAGAAACTTACTGAAAAGAGATTGCAACCTACAGAAACTTACTGAATAGAGATTGCAACCTACAGAAACTTACTGAATTGAGATTGCAACCTACAGAAACTTACTGAATAGAGATTGCAACCTACAGAAACTTACTGAATTGCGATTGCAACCTACAGAAACTTACTGAATAGAGATTGCAACCTACAGAAACTTACTGAATAGAGATTGCAACCTACAGAAACTTACTGAAAAGAGATTGCAACCTACAGAAACTTACTGAATAAAGATTGCAACCTACAGAAACTTACTGAATTGCGATTGCAACCTACAGAAACTTACTGAATAGAGATTGCAACCTACAGAAACTTACTGAATTGCGATTGCAACCTACAGAAACTTACTGAATTGCGATTGCAACCTACAGAAACTTACTGAATTGCGATTGCAACCTACAGAAACTTACTGAATTGCGATTGCAACCTACAGAAACTTACTGAAAAGAGATTGCAACCTACAGAAACTTACTGAATTGCGATTGCAACCTACAGAAACTTACTGAATAGAGATTGCAACCTACAGAAACTTACTGAATAGAGATTGCAACCTACAGAAACTTACTGAAAAGAGGTTGCAACCTACAGAAACTTACTGAAAAGAGATTGCAACCTACAGAAACTTACTGAAAAGAGATTGCAACCTACAGAAACTTACTGAAAAGAGATTGCAACCTACAGAAACTTACTGAATTGCGATTGCAACCTACAGAAACTTACTGAATAGAGATTGCAACCTACAGAAACTTACTGAATAGAGATTGCAACCTACAGAAACTTACTGAAAAGAGGTTGCAACCAACAGAAACTTACTGAAAAGAGGTTGCAACCTACAGAAACCCTGTTTGTCAATCTCCACCAGACCGAATCGAGTGGCACACCGCGGCGGTGACCCTGGGCCTGTCCCTTGCCCTGTCGCTCTGCAGTCTGGTCTGCCATCTGGCCGTTGTGCTGTCAACCCGGCTGCGGGTCTCATTTCGCGCAGTGTCAGCTGACGCGGGACTCCAGCTGACCGCCGTGGTGACCCAGATCCTGTGCCTCGCCTCTGGCGAGATCGGTATGAAGCGCCTGGCAGCTGAACCGGAGGGCCTCAACGCCGCGTTGGCGCAGTTCGCCCGAGCTGGCAGCCCGCTGGGACCCGAGGAGGTCACCGAAGTTGGTCGAGGCTTCGCATTCTGGTTGCTAGTAGCAACGGTGTTTGTTCATTTAACCAGCCTGCTGTGCGAGATTCCCTACGCCATCCTGCTTGGCGAGCTGTTGCTTAGCAACCCAGCGATGGGGAGCTCTACGTTGGACAGAACCGGCTCCAGCGGTCGTCGTGATCCCGAGCTGATGGTGATTGAGAACAGTCCCGCCTATCCCGTGAGTGCAGTCAAAGACTGGCAGGCCGCTTCTGCAGCCGCAGCCGTCGCCGCCACCGCCTCTGCCACCAGTCGGTTGTGAAAAATTTTCACTGATCGCTAATCTGTCAATAATCGCTGTTAACTACTTATTGAGTAGTCTGGATGACAAGCAGCTGGCAACTATGGTCATATCTGTATAGAATTTACAACATACTTTTAAATGCAACAGTTGCGAATGAACTCATAAAGCAATATTTTTTCAGCAGAGAATCGAGCCTCTTTTATCTTTGCAATGTGTCTTAAATCCCTACTAAAGTCGGTAGACTTGAGCTGGCTACTCATAAGAAACCGTTTGATTTGTAAAACTTGGCGATTTTTTTCAAAGATTGAGTGATTTATTAGGCTGAGATTGAATAAATTCGTATTCGAAATCAAAACTACTTTAGCAGAAATGATTAATTTTTCTATTACTTACGCTGATTTTAAAAAACACTATTTGAACTACCTATAGGAGCGTAGCTAAAAATTTAACGTACGCTCGTATTTATGCCATTGATCGAAATGTCACTTCACGGTAATGACCTCTGCTTAATGGCCTGATCATTCTCTGGAAGTCCTGTTTTGACCATAGACAATTCGAAAAATGTAGCCAAATTCGTGGGCCGATCACCGCATCCAGACTCCAAAAAACCAACCCGCCCTTGAAAATTCTTTGCTACCAATAAAGCTTGATCAAAGATTGACCCGAATTTACGCATTCTTTATTGTGTCGCTCCATGCGAAATTTATAGTAGTCCTTGTTTGGCATGAGACATGAGGGGGTTGTAGCATATTGAATAGAGCGTTGGACTCGCGACTGAAAGGTCGGGGGTTCGATTCCCGGTCTCACTGGAACAATTTGTGTCCTTGAGCAAGACACTTAACTCTGCATTGCTTCAGTTCACTCAGCTGTAAAATGGGTGCCAGCATTAGCTGGGGTAATTGAGGGTGTGTGGCGACCCCCCAGTCCTTGGACTGAACAGCCGTACGCAGCCTTCAGATGCGCCGCGCAATAGCTGCGGCTGAGCTAGCTGTTACACATCTGCCCATAAGGGCAGGTGTAATCAATTATTATTATTATTATTATTGGCATGATAACTTTGAAAATTCATTTGATTTACGTTGTTTAAAGTTTAGTTGCAGTAATAAGTCTGCAATTAAAATTTAAAGTTTGCGGAATTATATTGAGTTTATTACTTTTCCTGTGCACAGTATTAGTGCGCTTGTATGTGCTCAGGGAGACAGCGGAATGGTTGCGGATGTATGTCGCGGAAGGCGTTACGCCTTACGAGTACGAGTGCATGTGCATACGACTACTATATAGGTGATGATAGGTGCCCTGCTAAATGTGTTATTTAAGACTGGTGAGCTGCACTCGCAGTCAACTGCGCACTCGTATAAACAAAAACATGTTATGATTTTACCACTTCAACTTCAACAGCGTTCAGTTCCGCTAGGAAAATCAACCCATCAGATTTTCGATACTTTGTCTTTTTTGAGCTCTACGAGTAAAAAGGCGAAATTACATGAAAGGTTAAAAAACATCGGAGCTCGTCTTCCTGAGGACTGAGCTGCCAGACCCAGCTGCCAGAAAATACGCAAAAGGATGTCACGCAAACAGAAGCATCGCATGCAACCGTGCTCATGAGCTAAATTATTTTCTTGCCATTATTTCAACAGTCACTTTGATTTGAGCAGCGAAATTGGATTTTTTCCAGAAACTTTTGCGACTTCCACTGAGTCACGTTTAAGCCTGTATGATGATTCTGTATTCTATCTGATAGACACACGGGAGTCTTATAATTGAAGTTCAATGATTGAATCGCTGTTATGACTCAAAGTTCAATGATAGAATAACGTGACTAAGTACAGTTGCAGAACATCTAGCTACATCTAGCTGGTTTCATGGAAAAAATTTCTGGTCGCTTTGCAAAGAAATAATTAAAGTGTATGTTGAGAAACAGAAACTACCTGCAACACAACTCTGTTTTGAATTTGACGCTGAATAGTGTTGTGAAGAATTTATTTTGCTACCTTATACAATTAAACAAATTCAATCGAAGTCAATTTGGTTGGTTGGTTGGAACAAAAATCAATTTTTCACCATGATTCACAGAATATACACAGAATGCCGATTTGAGCATTTTTGTTTAAAAAATCGGTGCAAGAATTGAAATCACACCAGCCTACTCTTGTTGTGAAGCTTTGATAATTAGGGCTTGAGTTTTTGCCATAGACTATTCTAAGAGCGACTTTTATTCTTTGCTTTCAAATGAAAATGAAGTTCAGTCCGAGCTTTTCTGCGCAGCATGGCTGGAAAATCCAGACTCCAGTGTGCAGCCTATGGATGCCCAAACTATGCCTACAAGTGCCCTCCGGACACCCGATTTCATCGATTTCCGTCAAGCCGCGAGAGGTGAGTAAACTTTTTATGAGGGGTCTTTCAAAAGTTCGTAGAAAAGCCATCTCCCCTTAAACATATGCCCTTGAAAATTTTCCATTCTCCAAGTTTTCCAAGGAGCAGTCAAGAGCCATTTGACTACGAACTAAGTCTACAACCAAGTCTACGAACTTTTGAAAAATACCCCTCGTACAACTGGCATCGCAATTCACACAATTAAAAACATGGCTAAGCTTCAATTCTGGTGCAAATTCAACTTTCAGATGCGAAGACTGGGCCAGACGCATTTTCCGAGCCGATCTTCTTGGAAAAAGAAATGAAGGCAAATGGAAGTGTGCCGTTGTGTGCAGCCACCATTTTACAGATGAAATGTACTCATGTCCAAGACTCAGACATGATACATCCACCAGGCTGTCTGACCGTGCGTACCCAAGCCTTCAACTTTACAAGGAAATTCCAGAGCCTCGGCAGCGGCCACCTCCGAAGTGTCGAGAAACGACTGACTCGGGATCGCACCCAGTCGTGCATGGGGTCGAGAGTGATGTCGGTGTTGCCAGAACTGAAAGCGAAAGTCTTCAAGCTATCAAGCTATTCAAATCTGAGGAAAAGTGCGAGGAGTGCCAGCAGTCGTTAAAAGGCGATGGCTCGGGAGAGATGCGCTTCCTGCAGCTCAAGAACGGACAGGGCGGGACTGGAAATCTGATCATTCCCAACAAGGCAGTCATATCTGCAGTCTGTCAGATGGAGCGCACCTTCACGACAACGGACAAAGAGCTGTTCGTTCTGAAGGACGTGAGCAAACGGCTTCAGGAAAAGTTCTTTCCCATTGTTCTTGCAAATATTCAGACGCACAGCTCGGATCACGGCGAACGCTGTGCTAAGGCAATGGCCAAGTTGTTTGCCAGACTTCGCCTGCATCACTGGTGCAACAGCCAGAGGACGCTCGCTCAGCTGAGAAAGCGGGGGCGTACGACAGGAATAAAGAGAGCTGAAGAGAGGAAGAAGCTGATGCGATTAAATGCTGTTTAACTGTAGTTTAACTGTGATGCGAATGAATTCTGCTTAGCTGTTGTTTGTTGATGATGCGAATGAATTCTGCTTAACTGGAGTTCTTCAGAGTGTTTGGTTTGTTCAGATGATAAAATACGAAAAAACGATAAAATTTTACATTTGGTCCTCCAAGTAGGATCTCTGACTGCCTGCGAGACTTTGCTAAATTATTCTTCGCTAATTTATACTACTGGCCATAGACTTCACAACAAGAGTAGTGCACAAGAATTTTAATTCGGCTTCATGGAAATTAATCGCTCGATTTGGCATTCCGCGTAAATTCTGTACCATGATTATGACTGGGTTGTCCCAGCCACATATTCTATTATAATATAGCATTTTGCAGTCCATTTGGGCTACGCGCATAGAATTTAGTCCAAGAAACGTAATGTAACGGAGCTTTTGTCTATGGTAGCAAGGCTGGCACAGCGGCATGTAAGTTGGTCCAACAAGCATCAGTTTGGTCCATAGCTTCATTTGCAGCTGCTGCGGTGGAGCAAGATCTGCCCCACAATTGTGGACCATGTGCTGGGCAGTCGAACGAATGCCATTGGCTTGTGATCGAAGCACTGAACAGAGGTGAACACCCAAAGGACATTGCAAAGTTGCTGAATGTAAAAGAGAAGATGCTTTACAGCATTCATCAGCGCGTTGAAACCACTGGCGGCAGAGATCGCCTGCGAAAGGGTGGCAATCGCCAAGGCAAGTTGCGAGAGCCTCCGGTCCAACTGCTACTTGATGCAATTGAGAAACCCTTTGTTGACATTGCCAACAATGCAGCAGAAGCTGAAGGAACAGTTCCAGTTGGTTATCAAATTTCGACTATCAGTAGAGCTCTAGAAAAGCGACTAAAAATTGTTGGTAGAGACGCTGACATTCCAACTGTATGCAACAGCCCGCAGAGGCGAGAAGGCAAGAGTTGGCTGAATGGCTCACGAGCGTTTGGACCAAATTAAATGCCGCAGTGCCAGCCTTGCTACCATAGACAAAAGCTCCATTACATTGGCAACCGCATCTTGGATTAAATCAAGGAGTTCTATAATTAGCAAACTGGAGTGGCAATGAGTTTTTTCACTTTTACCTCATTAGGCCAGACTATCATAGACAGAGTCAGACAGAGCCATAGACATTCCGTGCTGGCTCCTTATCTTATCAATTTGCGTGGCCTCATGAGGTAAAACTCGTTTCCACTCCAGATCGCTAGTTATGGTTAAATTCCATGCGCGTATAGGCCCAAATGGGCTGGAAAAAGCCATATTACCTAGAGCTATTTGGTGGCTGTCTCCGAGGTTCCGCAAACCCCTGGGGTTTGGGCCACAGACACCAGCTGCGGCTGCTAATGCTTGAGAGCAGCTGAAGCTATAGTCTATGGTCTTAACCTCGGCGTTCTCGCTCTGAGTAGCCCATCTAAGGTTACGAGTGTATAAAAAACCTGCGGTCCCCGCAGTCGATATACCCTAGTAAAAACTATATGCATCGTTGAGAAGCAAATTTTAAATTGGTGGCTAATTAAATTTAGAGGGTTTGATCATTTTCCATTTTCCATTTAATATCGAGGAAGATATATCACATTCTATCCATGAAATAAGGCTTGATTGATAACTGATACGGTATTTAAATCGTCAAATGTTCCATTTCTCAGCAAGCAATCGAATCTCTGAAAAAATTTCTTTGGCCACATTTAAGCTAGCAACCTTCAATCCACAGATCGGTTTTCAAAGGCAAACAATGTCGCATTGTTGAAGCTGAAATAAAAGAAGCTCATTGAAAATGATGCTAGCAACGTAAAAGGGTAAGGCCTCAAGACAGAGAGAAGGTAGTCGACCAAAAAATTCGAGTGCGCAGCTTAGTGGTCAAAGCGTCGGACTCGCGACTAAAAGGTCGAGGGTTCGATTCTTGACCCACTCGGAACAATTGTGTCCTTGAGCAAGGCACTTCACTCCTTCACTCTGCATTGCTTCAGTTCACCCAGCTGTAGAATGGGTGCCAGCAGCATTAGCTGGGGTAATTGGGGTGTGTGGCGACCCCCCCCCCCCCAGTCCTTGGACTGAACAGCCGTACGCAGCCTTCAGATGCGCCGCGCAATAGCTGCGGCTGAGCTGTCGGCTGCACATCTGGCCATTATAACATGTGTGATGGGTTATTGTTATGCAATATATTATTTTAGTTCACGCAGTAAATATTATTTAAGTTCATTAGCTACTTTTGCGTTTCATAGTCGTTGTCTTCAAGAACAGCAGCCCAACCAACAGGACCTTTCTCCTTACAGCTAACTCTGAAGCAACAATCGGCAGAGGAGAAATCGATGCACGTGTGCATAGGTTCAGCAAATTCGCACTGAACAAGCAGCACCAATTACTCCCGGAGAGCTTGTTCAGCTTAAGCTTTTGTTCTATCGGTGCTTCTTCAAAAGCTGCGTATCCGCGCAGCTGCATGGTCTTAGGATTTTATTGTTCAACACTTTACCTTAGTTCACCTAGCATGTCCTTTGAACTTTCTGAGAGTTCTGTTACCAAGCTGAAGAGGACCAACAATGAGGTACCGAGAGGTCTTTTCTGATGCATTGAATCGAACAAGGCCATGAACAAATGGAGCCAATTTCGCTTTAACTCTGTTGCGTTGAGGGTTTAAATTCAATCAGTCAGTTTGTAAGACAGAGAGACAGACAGACAGACAGACAGACAGACAGACAGACAGACAGACAGACAGATACTAAGACAGACAGACAGACAGACACAGACACACAGACAGACAGACAGACAGACAGATACTAAGACAGACAGACAGACAGACAGACACACAGACAGACAGACAGACACACAGACAGACAGACAGACAGACAGACAGACAGACAGACAGACAGACAGACAGACAGACAGACAGACAGACAGACAGACAGACAGACAGACAGACAGACAGACAGACAGACAGACAGACAGACAGACAGACAGACAGACAGACAGACAGACAGACAGACAGACACACAGACAGACAGACAGACAGACAGACAGACACACAGACAGACAGACAGACAGACAGACAGACAGACAGACAGACAGACAGACAGACAGACAGACAGACAGACAGACTATACACATAACATGCACCGAGACAGAATCACAAGCTCACACTATTTGTATTTGTCTTTCCTTCCATCCTGATTGGTTTAGAATCCCAAGCCAACAGACGATACCGCAAGAAGAGCACGAGATCGCACTAAAACATAAAAAAGTCTGCAACAAAGATGAAGGCGGTAGCTCAGCTTCCCAGAGATTGAACAGTCTGTATCGCTCAGTGAAACAAAGCCATGCCAGACACAGACAGGCTGACAAATTCCTCAGAGCTGCAGCCGATCCAGTGCATGAAAGAGTACACGGACACCTTTAATCAAAGCGACTGGTTCAGCAGCTTGGCACCCTGGATTTACCTAATCGTGTCTATCGCTGGCATCCTGTTAAATGCCGCAGTGATTTGGCTGTTAGGATTGAATCGAATGCACATGAGTAAAAATCCCAGGATTTTGGTGATCAACCAGTCCAGCATTGATTTAATACTGAACTGTGTAGCTGGTGCTAAATGGTCAACTGTCTACTTGCCGAATAGAGTGCCAGCTAACCTAATTGGCAGCATTGTCTGTCATATCTGGTACACCCAGAGCGCTATGTGGGTGCTGATTAATGCCAGCACCGTAAGTTTATCGGTGTTGTCACTGTTTAACCCCCCTCCCCCCTATAACTCTACTTAAAAATCCTTCAGATACAAGCAGCCAAGCTGGACGAATGACAGGAACTCAACTTTTGCCACCTCTTTGATGGGGCTTGGATTTGACGCCACCCCCCCCCCCAAGAGTCAGGGGCCGCCAACCAATAGACAGGGGCGCCCACCAATACACAGGGGGCCGCCCCTGAGACAGGAGAGACAAGAGACAGGGGCGCCCACCAAGAGACAGGGCGCGCCTACCAATACACAGGGGGCCGCCCCTGAGACAGGAGAGACAAGAGACAGGGGCGCCCACCAAGAGACAGGGCGCGCCTACCAAGACACAGGGACGCCCACCAATAAACAGGGGCGCCCACCAAGAGACAGGGGGCGCCCACCAAGAGACAGGGGGCGCCCACCAAGAGACAGGGGGCGCCCACCAAGAGACAGGGGGCGCCCACCAAGAGACAGGGGGCGCCCACCAATAAACAGGGGCGCCAACCAAGAGACAGAACGCGCTCACCAAGAGACAGGGCGCGCTCACCAAGACACCAAAAGTTGGCGCTCCTGAGAGCTGCAGCCCCCTCTAATTAGAATTCCAGCGCATGCACGAGGCAATTTCTTCGAAAGCCAAAAGTAAAACGCCCTCGTTTGTCCGCAGTTCAACCTCCAGCTGATCACCATTGAACGCTACTTGGCCATCGTGAAGCCCATGGTGCGGCGTCAGCTCTGGAAGGTGAAACTGGCCTGTATCCTGATGTGGTTCCTGGGCGTCGCTCATCAGTGGAAGATTTTCATGGACGTCGGTCGCGGAGGTCGCTACGGGACCTGCTGCGCACTCACAGGCTTTATCTCTGCATCTGTCGCTCTGTCCTACGGAGTCATCAACTACAGTTTGAAGTTTTTCCTGCCGCTGCTGATCATGTGCTTCTGCTACGGCCGCATGATCCTAGTGCTGAGACGCCGTAGCCGGTTCTGCCTGCCGTCGGATGCTCAATCAAAGAAACTGGCCGCATCTCGAGTGCTCATCAAGACCTTCATGATCGCTGGAGCAGCCTACGTTTTGTGCTTCGTCACTAATCAAACTAACTACGTTCTGATATCGTTTAACATCATCGCGAACAACTACCAGTCGTTTTTCTACAACGTGACGCTGTTTTTAGTGAACATCAACGCCGTAGTCAATCCGGTGATCTACGCCACCTTCCTGCCGCGGCTGAGAACAGCTTTCCGTTTCGAATGTCAAAGGCTTTTCTGCTGTTGCTGTCGCGCTCTGACGAAAAACAATCGCCAATCCTACGAGGACCGCGCCGACGTCGAAGGCTACAAACATTCCGACAGGAACTGCAAGGATAAAGTTCAAAATACTGGCGACTCGGACGACTCCGCGGGGTACGTCGTAATGCCGAAGCCGCCAGTTCGAGCTACAAAAATTAATAAAACTAACAACAAACGGAAGGGAAAAGCAACTACACAGGACAGAGGCGGTGGTAGCAACAGCTGCGACACAGTGCTGTAAAACTGGGACTGACAAACTGGTGATTGATCATTTGTCTAACCTTCAAGACAGAAAATTTCAACGTAATACGATGTGAAGAACAAAATAAATGTGGAACATATATGCCTGTGGCGTAGCCATTCAGCACAGCAATTAGAGAGCCAGGTGCGCCAGTAGCGGGATTTAGCATCAGGGGCTTCAGGTGGAGTAGACTTGATATTCTCAGGGTGGAGTAGAGTTTTAACATCAGGGGCTTTAGCACAAGGGACTTTAGCATCGGGGCTTTAGCACCATAGACTTTAACACCAGGGGCTTTAGCATCAAGGACTTCAGCACCATGGACTTTAGCACCAGGGGCTTTAGCACCAGGGGCTTTAGCACAAGGGACTTTAGCATCGGGGCTTTAGCACCATAGACTTTAACACCAGGGGCTTTAGCATCAAGGACTTCAGCACCATGGACTTTAGCACCAGGGGCTTTAGCACCAGGGGCTTTAGCACAAGGGACTTTAGCATCAAGGACTTCAGCACCATGGACTTTAGCACCATGGACTTTAACACCAGGGGCTTTAGCATCAAGGGCTTCAGCAACATGGACTTTAGCACAAGGGACTTTAGCATCGGGGCTTTAGCACCATAGACTTTAGTATCATAGACTTTAGCACCAGGGGCTTTAGCACCATGGACTTTAACACCAGGGGCTTTAGCATCAAGGGCTTCAGCAACATGGACTTTAGCACAAGGGACTTTAGCATCGGGGCTTTAGCACCATAGACTTTAGTATCATAGACTTTAGCACCAGGGGCTTTAGCACCATGGACTTTAACACCAGGGGCTTTAGCATCAAGGGCTTCAGCAACATGGACTTTAGCACAAGGGACTTTAGCATCGGGGCTTTAGCACCATAGACTTTAGTATCATAGACTTTAGCACCAGGGGCTTTAGCACCATGGACTTTAACACCAGGGGCTTTAGCACCAAGGCTTTAGCAGCAGAGGCTTCAGCACCAGGGGCCTTATCTCCCTGGGTGCCAGCAGCACCAGACACTTTAGCACCCTTTATAAGGACATGAATTACAAAGCTCTGTGTCCATCACAACCTTTTTTGTTGTCTAACTGTTTCTACTAGGCGTGATTTACGAAACTTATGTGTTCACTCGTAGTAGATCCCTAGCTTTATCATAATGCTTATTATTCACATCCATGTTATAATACTCCTATTTTCTGTCAACTTGTTTATCAAACCCATTCTCCTTGTCTTATGGTGTTATAAAAACTTTTCTGTAACTGTCAGTTTCTTTACCAAAACGTAATAGACTGTTCGTATATTCAAATTACTTACTTATGCGCTGACTTCTATCGTGTGCAGGACTGTCAGTCTTAACAGACATGTACGTAACAGCTCCAAACAAAAGAAAAATATTTATTCAACAAAAAATTCATTTAGCCTACAAAATATTTATCCTTACTATCAAGTGGGATGAATGAAACCTTTTTCTGTGTATTTTTTTTTAAACTGTTTGACTAAAGTGACAACCCAGATATAATGTAGCTATTTATAAGCAAAAAAGATTTGATTAAAACAAAATTTAACCGTTCTAAGTAAAATAATTGGCTCATGAACTTGGTCTCTGCTATGAATGAAGGTTATTTAGTTAGTTAAGTAAGTTTTAGGAAGGAGTTAAATAGGGAAGTGCATATATAGAGTTAAGAATCTGTTTAGTGCAGAACTTAGAATCATGTGGAGTTGGCTTCTGGAGTGGTGTAGAGTTCAGGGTGGTGTAGACTTGATACTCTCAGGGTGGTGTAGACTTGATACTCTCAGGGTGGTGTAGACTTGATACTCTCAGGGTGGTGTAGACTTGATACTCTCAGGGTGGTGTAGACTTGATACTCTCAGGGTGGTGTAGACTTGATACTCTCAGGGTGGTGTAGACTTGATACTCTCAGGGTGGTGTACACTTGATACTCTCAGGGTGGTGTAGACTTGATACTCTCAGGGTGGTGTACACTTGATACTCTCAGGGTGGTGTAGACTTGATACTCTCAGGGTGGTGTAGACTTGATACTCTCAGGGTGGTGTAGACTTGATACTCTCAGGGTGGTGTAGACTTGATACTCTCAGGGTGGTGTAGACTTGATACTCTCAGGGTGGTGTAGACTTGATACTCTCAGGGTGGTGTACACTTGATACTCTCAGGGTGGTGTAGACTTGATACTCTCAGGGTGGTGTACACTTGATACTCTCAGGGTGGTGTAGACTTGATACTCTCAGGGTGGTGTAGACTTGATACTGTCAGGGTGGAGTAGAGTTGATACTCTCAGGGTGGAGTAGAGTTGATACTCTCAGGGTGGTGTAGACTTGATACTCTCAGGGTGGTGTAGACTTGATACTCTCAGGGTGGTGTACACTTGATACTCTGAGGGTGGTGTAGAGTTGATACTCTCAGGGTGGAGTAGAGTTGATACTCTCAAGGTGGTGTAGAGTTGATACTCTCAGGGTGGAGTAGAGTTGATACTCTCAGGGTGGTGTAGAGTTGATACTCTCAGGGTGGTGTAGAGTTGATACTCTCAGGGTAGTGTAGAGTTGATACTCTCAAGGTGGTGTAGAGTTGATACTCTCAAGGTGGTGTAGAGTTGATACTCAGAGTGATTCTTGATACTGAAAGTGTGATAGTTGATCCCTAAGGTGGTGGTAGATATTATACGTACTAAGCTATCAACAATTTCCCTGATAAAAATATTATTACTAGGCTTAATAACTTACGTATTTTAAACGCAGCTTAGCAGTTCACTGGGTAAATAAATACATCAAAATTATACGCGAACGGTTGAAAATCAAAAGCATTTACGAGACAACAGTAACAAAAGTAAGTTTTAGCATTAAAAAGTTGATTATTTCGAATCATTCCTTTCTCCAAATTCAAGTTTTTTTGCGATTAACAGCAGAGTGTCGCGCTATTTCTTGAACCATTTTGGCACAACATTAGCGGCACGTTGAGCGCTGGGTCCAGAAGAACCCGCAGTTGCAGATGAAGCAGCTGATGTACGATTCTGTTGCTGTTGTTGTTGCTGTCTAGCATAGATTGGCTCTACTGCTGACTTCATGCTAAAATAAAAAACGGCAATTCAGGTAGTTCCATCTGGTGTTTGTAACTACTATAGCACCGCTTGACACCGCTTGACACAAAAAGATCATGTTATTTTCTACACTACTCTACTGTCAGTAGAGAAAACAGACTGTTTGCATAAAAAATCACGTTGAAAAAATCTGAAATATTTTTTTACCAGTCAAGAGCGACTTTATCGCAATCAGCACGACTGCTAATTAGTTGTAGAACATCCGGCTTTAGATACGACTCGCCTGAAATATTGAGTGCATGCAGCGTGAATTATGCTTTGTTAGCGACTAATGAGGAGAATTTTATATACAAATCTTTAGTGTCCTTACCTTCGGGTAGCGAGTTACGAAATCCGACGTGCACAATTGGCATGGGAACTAAGTCGGCCTGTAAACATTTTTATAGACTTATGCAAATATTTTTTCGAAATATGAACAGGCTTACAGGTGAAATAATTCTTACATGAATCAGAAATTGAGCCATATCTGTAATTTCCTTCTTTGGTGGAGTTGTATCTGAAAATTAATTTTTTTACTTAGGTCAGCAACTGAGGCCAAGCAACTGAGGATCTGGGAGGCTGATTCAGCAACTGAGGATCTGGGAGGCTGATTCAGCAACTGAGGATCTGGGAGGCTGATTCAGCAACTGAGGATCTGGGAGGCTGTTTCAGCAACTGAGGATCTGGGAGGCTGATTCAGCAACTGAGGATCTGGGAGGCTGTTTCAGCAACTGAGGATCTGGGAGGCTGGCCAAGCAACTGAGGATCTGGGAGGCTGGCTCAGCAACTGAGGATCTGGGAGGCTGGCCTAGCAACTGAGGATCTGGGAGGTTGGCCAAGCAACTGAGGATCTGGGAGGCTGGCTCAGCAACTGAGGATCTGGGAGGCTGATTCAGCAACTGAGGATCTGGGAGGCTGATTCAGCAACTGAGGATCTGGGAGGCTGATTCAGCAACTGAGGATCTGGGAGGCTGATTCAGCAACTGAGGATCTGGGAGGCTGATTCAGCAACTGAGGATCTGGGAGGCTGATTCAGCAACTGAGGATCTGGGAGGCTGATTCAGCAACTGAGGATCTGGGAGGCTGATTCAGCAACTGAGGATCTGGGAGGGTTGCCAAACCCCAGCTACAGTATCAGTCCCCGCACTCACACAGGTAGAACACCCCAGCAGCCTGAGCACTGTCGCTTAGCAACTGTTCCCGCACAAATTTATACAAAGTGTAGACAGTCTCTCGTGGTCGAAATGCGGCTTGAACAACTCGCCGATCTGGGAAGAACAGGCGAATAACGGTGTACTCATAGCAGGAGTACAGATCCTCTCGTTGGCGCTCTCGCTGCTGTCTGGTGAGCAACTGACCGTTGGTTTCTTCCTCACTGCAAATTCATTTATTTCAAGTTAATTATTTAGCACAAAATTAAAAACACAAAAATGTTTAACTATATCAGTGCAAACCTACACTTTTCGTTTCAAGTCGGCAGCCAATTTGCGTAAATCAGATTCTGTTACGTTGAAAAAACTTTCGTCTGGTTCCTCTGAAATTGACGTGTATAATTTATATTCAAAGGGATAAGTGCTAGTATTTAGTTTAGTCGGTGTGTCAGACGGTACCAAGATCAGTGTGTCAGACAGTGCCAAGATCGGTGTGTCAGACAGTGCCAAGATCAGTGTGTCAGACAGTGCCAAGATCAGTGTGTCAGACAGTGCCAAGATAAGTGTGTCAGACGGTGCCAAGATCGGTGTGTCAGACAGTGCTAAGATCGGTGTGTCAGACGGTGCTAAGATCGGTGTGTCAGACAGTGTCAAGATCAGTGTGTCAGACAGTGCTAAGATCAGTGTGTCAGACAGTGCCAAGATCAGTGTGTCAGACGGTGCCAAGATTGCCAGATCGGTGTGTCAGGCGGTGCCAAGATTGATGTACAAGGGGCGCCCAAGACTTCTGAAAGTCAAAATACTATAGCATAAAGCAATCTGCAACACCAACCGAGTTCCATCGCTTGTTCGCCGCCACTCGAAGCCTGATTGGCTGCTGCCGACTCTGCAGCCACAGCCTTGGCAGGCGCCCCGGCCACATAGCCGCACAGTCGCCTATCGCAGGCAACAAACTCGGCTGGACGAACTTCGGCCAATTCGTTCCTATAGAGATCTTGGCCGGCCGTTTCTTCGGGAAATTTGAATGGTCGGTTTGGTCCATAGACAATGACGGCATTCTCCGCCGAGTATGCGGCTGCGGCGGCCGCTTGCGGCACCGCCATAGATTCGAAATCGGGCATGTTCAGCGCTTCGGCCAGGGTTCTCGGCTGGGGGGGGGGGTTGAGAAACAAACTTAGCTGAATGTGTATACGCACCAGCTATTGTCTACTTCCGGGTTAATCTGCACCAGCTATTGTCTACTTCCGGGTTAATCTGCACCAGCTATTGTCTACTTCCGGTTAATCTGCACCAGCTATTGTCTACTTCCGGTTAATCTGCACCAGCTATTGTCTACTTCCGGTTAATCTGCATCAGCTATTGTCTACTTCCGGTTAATCTGCATCAGCTATTGTCTACTTTAAAAAATCTAATTTTCTTATCTATCTAAATAAGCTATAGTTTGATCTATCTGCAGATCAGCTATAGATCTATCTGTAGATCAGCTACAGATCTATCTGCAGATCAGCTACAGATCTATCTGCAGATCAGCTACAGATCAGCTACAGATCTATCTGCAGATCAGCTACAGATCTATCTGCAGATCAGCTACAGATCTATCTGCAGACCAGCTACAGATCTATCTGCAGATCAGCTACAGATCTATCTGCAGATCAGCTACAGATCTATCTGCAGATCAGCTACAGATCTATCTGCAGATCAGCTACAGATCTATCTGCAGATCAGCTACAGATCTATCTGCAGATCAGCTACAGATCTATCTGCAGATCAGCTACAGATCTATCTGCAGATCAGCTACAGATCTATCTGCAGATCAGCTACAGATCTATCTGCAGATCAGCTACAGATCTATCTGCAGATTAGAATGGTGTCCACTCTGTGAGCTAAGCTGAAAAACAGTCTTAATAAATTTGATAAGCTAACAAACCTCTCTGGCCTGATTGGCAGCCGGACGTCTATTCCGCGTTGACTCGTCAGTTTCAGGCCACTTAGGAACCTCGCGAAAAGGACTAAACAAATTAACGGCATTGGATTCTGCGGCGATTGCGCCTCTGCTACTACTGCTACTTTCAGTAGTAGGATAGCTAGCCTGGGTGCTAGTAGCAGTAGGCTCAGTAACCGGCTCAGTGGGTGCACGACTTGGCGGTGGCGGCGGCGCTTGAGCAGCGGACGAAGATGTCGCAGTTTCTGGCGGTTGGACCCGAGCTCGATTCCTGGATTCGGCCAGCTCAGCAGCGGCTGCCAGTTTCTCGGGCGGCACAGGCCTGTAGAGAAGGCGCAGCAGTGCCGGGGCGCCGCCGGGCGCCAGGCCGATCTGACGCAGGCTGGTATGGCGCAGCGCCACGGCGCCTGGCACTTCGTGACGCGTGTAAACCAGAACTGGATGCTGGTCGGCTGGCGACTCCGGTGGAATCCAGCTGTGAAAGACGGTGCGAAGGCAATTCGCCAGGTTGTGACAAGGGCTGGGGTAAAGCGAATTTCTCAAGTTGCCAAAGATTGAGGTAAAGGGAATTTCTCAAGTTGCCAAGGGTTGGGGTAAAGGGAATTTCTCAAGTTGCTAAGGATTGGAATAAAGGGAATTTCCCAAGTTTCTAACGGCTGGGGTAAAGGGAATTTCTCAAGTTGCCAAAGATTGAGGTAAAGGGAATTTCCCAAGTTTCTAACGGCTGGGGTAAAGGGAATTTCTCAAGTTGCCAAGGGTTGGGGTAAAGGGAATTTCTCGAGTTGCCAAGGGTTGGGGTAAAGGCTCAAAATCCTAAGACTGCCAAAAACCCATAAGTAGATTTTTAATGCCAAGGGACTGAATGGAAGAGGGGAGCAAGATATATTGCTAAGGTTACCAAGGCTTTAAGATGACGCTGGCAATGAGTCTTGGAGTGACAAGTGACTATCAACCCAATAATGATTTTCAGTTGCTAGTTATATTTTCTCAATTCTTGTTAACTTACCTTGGATACTTTGTAGAAAACAATTCAATCATATCCCATAGGCTAGTGTCACAGGATAGAGTCTCAATATGGCGTTGGGCACCAAATTGGAGAGCTATGCTCACTGCATCATTGCTTGCAATCCCAGTAGAGGATTTGACATCAGTAACAGCTTTTTTGGTTGGAGCCTCAGATGCTGGGACTAATTCCAGTTCAACCAAGCTGGATAAATTCAATAGCCCAACTGGAGTACTTAGATCTGGGTAAGCTTTGTTATGTCTAAAATGATAAGAAAAAAGTTAAAATAATAAAATTTAATAGGTAAAGTTAGAAATCAAAGTGTATCTTATATCTTATTAATATATTACTTTAAAGAAGCAATGAAGAAAATTTATAATATCAATATTAATTATCAATTAAAAAAATTAAAGTTAAGCTATACTTACACAATAGACACCATGACATTGTAAGCAATATATTTTGGAAGTATTAGCTATTTTAGAATGAGAATATCTAGATTCAGAATCTAAGAACTTGCCACTTGCCTCAATGCAGAATATCTACCACAATGTAAGCTGTGACCCTCTAATACTAGTAATGCTCAGACTAAGAGAGATCCTCCTTTGGAATGAATATATAAATTGAAATAAGGGGTACATGGATAGATACTATAGTTTGGAAGGTGACATGTACATTGTGATTTCCCAGCATACAACAAGGGTAGTTGCCACTTTTAGCATACATCAGCATATATCCTAGCATACATAACACAGAGGAAACATTGTATCTATGAAACACTTTTTTAGTTCCAACATACAAACAAGGTCTCATCAATTTTCTGGCATTAGACCTGGCATACACTAATACACAAATCAAATGATGGGATAGGCCTACATATAGTGCCATTAAGACTACTCAGGCCAATAAATATACTACCAATTTTACATATTATACTATTAGAATTAAAAGCATATCAATGTATTATCAAGAAAATAAGTGGAGGAAAGTAAATTTCTATGACAAATTTAAGTGACAGCAGTTGAGATTTAAGTAATCATCTATATCACAACTTTTGCTGACATTTGTTTATTTGTTAAGATAGTATAATCAGAAAAACATTATAAAACTTGATGACATTAGTATCCAAAATAAGGTCAGCTTTGTTATAACTTTTGGTGTCAGCTATAGGATTGAAGATAGCCCTATAACAACTTTTAGTATCTTAGTGCTAAGAAGTGCTAGGATTGCCGGGGCTGTTGCCCCCAGGACCCCGGGTCCTGCACGTAATGGCGTGGTGAACTATCTGTGCAGTATGAGACTGGTATGGCATTTATCCCAGCCAGCGATGCTCACACCTGCCTCCCCTGGCGGGCTGATAGCTCAAGAGACTCTGTCTCCTGATTTTCACCTTGCAAGGCGCACTTCGAAGGGTACTCGTCCCGTGGGTGTTAAGGCAGGCCCCCTTGGGCCCTGCCGAGCTGATTCGTTGGCGCCGGGTCCTGGTGTGACCATAAACGCACCCTCTAATGTCCCAGTGTAACTCCGTGCTGATGGACGCTTGGCCAGGGAGTAGTCTGGTCGCTAACGGTTCCCCTTGCGCTTTTGGGTCCCCCGCAGGGTGGTATTTTGCTTTTTGGGGGCCTGCCGCTTGGTTTGGGGTTGCGGCCTTGCGGCTCTTTGCCTGTGTTCTGCAGGAAGTCCCACCTTTTTACTTCCAGCCAATGGCTTCTAACCGAAGTAACAAACCGGCTGTGGATGACACAGTGCCTCCGGCCTCGGCTGGGGCCGTGGACTCCTCGGCCATACCACCTGCTACCATCGGGGACGCCTCGGCGAGACCCGTGGAGCCAACTCTGAGCGGTGCCTCCGAGAAGACACCTGCTACTCCAGCTGCTAAGAAACGCAGCACCACCTCTGGAGCTGCCCGCCGTCGACTTAACAAGGCGAGGCGGGCCAAGGAGGGCGGAAGCCAAACCGGTGCCAGGGGCCAACGGCCCGCGGCAGCGGAAGCTTCCCAGTCTGGGGCGGTGGCGGAAGAGGGCCTCGAGCCCACGGAAGCCCCTGCCCAGGATAGGGAGGCCGATGCAGCCGGGAGGGTGGACAGCCCACCTGAAGAAAGCTCCACTGACCCCCGGGCCTCCTACGCTGATGCGGCAAAGAGGCAACCGGCGGTTGTCATCCTGGGAAAGGACGCGCGCCTGTCTCCCGATCAGCTGAAGCAGGTGAGAAGTGCCGTTGATGGCCTCCTGTGGAAGCAAACTCTGAAGGGCACGCCTCTGAACATTCATTCGAATGCGACGAGGGACTCGTGCCTTCTCATTTGGCCCAGTGATGCTGACTCGGGTCGGCGGCTCCTTGAGCTGCTGCCCGAGCAGAGCTGGGACCTCAACCTAGCCTTCTGCAGAGAGGACGAGCGCCCCCGGACCAAGAGGCATCGAATCTGGGTCCCGGCCAGGAGCGTTGTTACCTCTGCTGACGAGCTCCGGAAAGGACTGCTAGCAGTCAACCGGGAGCTTCCCGCCGCGGGCCTAGTGGTGCATGACACCCTTAAGCGCACCGACGGCACTGGCTTCACAGCCATCCTGGGGCTGTCGGACGCCTGGATGAGGCGTTATCCACACGGCAGCTTCATCAACGTCGGCCTTTGGAAGCTGCGCATCCGCTCCTACGAGGCCGACCCTCCCCGTGGCAGTGAGCAGGGCGGGCGGGATGCGGAGGCGGCCGGGGCCGAGGCGCAAGCCTCTGCTCAGACTGCCAAAGCAAACCGCCCTGCCCGGCAGCACGGCCGCGCGGGCAAAGCTGAGCGCGCTGCTGAGGGCGGAGGCGACCGACGCCCGGCGCGTAGCACCAAGCGGCGCGGCCTGTACCAGCGTGCAGCTGAGGCAGTCCGTACCGCCAAAATCTCCCAGCTGAGGCGAGAGGTCGCCGGGACGCCTAGGCGCACCAGTTCGTCCAGGGAGGGTGGGGACGTCCCAGCTGGGCCCAACCCCTCGGGGCAGGGCCGACTGGAGACGGACCCGCCTGCCCAGGCGGCTGGCTGCTCCAGGGCATTGGGCCAATCTGAGGCGGAGGACCCCATGGATGGTGGGCAAAGGGCGGCGAACGCTGCCTACTGCCTTCCGGCCAATCGGGGGCCTTTTGCTGAAGAAGAGCCCATGGACACCGGCGACCCCGACCCGAAGCCGGTGAGCGCCGAGGAGGAGGAGGAACTCCTGGCGGCTGCAACATCCGATCTGCAATGATGCCAACGACTACCTGGTGTCTGCAGATCAACACCCAGCACTGCGTGGCGGCGTCGGTCAACCTGATGCGCACGGCAGAGCAACAGCTTCCGGGCCTGGTCTTCGTACAGGAGCCCTGGATGACTAAAGGTAAGCCAAATAATGTGCCATCTGGCTACCACTGTTTTTGCATGGCGGGCTCTCAGCCTCGCCCAAGATCTCTGGTCTTTGCTGCAAAAGCTTTTGAGGCATGGATGAGACCTGATCTCTCGACTGGGGACATCTGTGTTGTTCAAATCAATAACCTCATTCCCAATAAACCTGTGCTGGTAGCTTCTGCCTATTTCCCGGGCGATGCCCCAGTTGTCTGCGACGCGTTAGTCAACCTTACTGACTATGCTGCGTCCCATCGGTTCGAGCTGCTCATTGCAGGGGATGTGAACGCACACCACCTGCATTGGGGCAGCAAGAACATCAATAGCAGAGGCGAGGAGCTGCTGGCCTATGTCAGCAGCACTAACCTCAACTTCTGTAACGTGGGCAATGCACCAACGTTCAATAATGGGCGGTGGGCCGAAGTCATCGACACCACCATCGCCTCACCCGGACTGCTTTCCGCAGTTACGGGCTGGCGAGTGTGGGACGAGGACTCGCTCTCGGACCACCGCTTTATCCGCTTTTGCATTGGGCCGACCAAGCAAAAGCCTAAGGTCACTTGGAGTCGGAACGTCAGAAACACCGATTGGGCCGCCTTTGGCTCGAAGCTGAGCCGCGGCCTTCGGGATCTTGACCCCCCAGTGACCTCTCTGACTGCCAGGTGGTGGACGATCTCGCCTCCTCCCTGGGCGGGGCGATCACCACTGCCTTTGAAGCAGCCTGCCCCTAAAGGCCTATAAAGGCAAGAAATCTGCTCCCTGGTGGAACCCAGAGCTCGGGGCCCTTCGGCGCCGAGCCAGGACCCTCCAAAGGCGAGCGCTCAAAACCAAAGACCCATCTGACAGAGAGGCCTATACCCGTGCGATCCACGAGTTTAAGGGCCAAGTCAGAAGGGCCAAGACGGCCAAGTGGCGCCAATATTGCGAAGGGCTTGAGGGCTCTCGCCCCGTAGCCCGCGTGGTTAAGGCACTCACTAATGACCGTTTTTCTAAACTCTCTGTTGTGAAGAGACCTGACGGCTCGGTCACAGAGAGTTCGGAAGAGACTCTAGAGCTCATGCTCAACAGTTTTTTCCCTAAATCTCCGACTCAGCAGGGCCCGCCCGACCACACAGTGGGAGGGCAAGGCCTAGCAAAGTCTATGATCACCAAAGACCGCATTATTAGAGCGGCAAGGTCCTTTAACCCGTTCAAGGCGCCTGGGCCCGACGGCATCTACCCAGCGTTCTTGCACGAGGCGGTGAAAAACCACCGCTTCCTGGACCTGCTCTGTCGTCTCCTTCGAGCTTGTATGGAGCTGGGCTATGTACCAGTTGCATGGAGAGAGGCCCGGGTGGTCTTTATCCCCAAGCCTGGAAAGAGCGACTACCAATCGGTGAAGGCCTTCAGGCCTATCAGCCTCACTTCTTTCTGCCTCAAGCTCCTCGAGAGACTGGTGCTTTGGCGCCTACTTTCGGTCGAGCTGAAGCGCTTCCCACTCTCGCAGAACCAGCACGCCTTCCGCGCGGGCAGGTCAACCGAGAGTGCTCTCCATGTCATTGTTGACTTCCTGGAGAGGGCCGTTCTTGGCAGCGGCTTTGCCCTCTCGCTTTTCCTGGACATTGAGGGGGCCTTCGACAACGTCATCTTCGAGGCCTTTTGCAGAGCCCTGGAATCCAGGGCCACGCACCCTCACCTTGTCCGGTGGATCATGTTCATGATCCGAAACCGCACTGTTGTGGCCCACCTGAGCGGCAGCTCTCTTTCGGTGCCTGTCCTGAAAGGGGGCCCCCAGGGCGGCGTTCTCACCCCCGTTCTCTGGAACATGGTCATGGATGAGTTGCTTTGCAGTGATCTCCACGACCCCATTCTCAAGGTGGGCTATGCCGATGATGTGACCGCGATATGCGCGGGCCCCTCGGTTGATACCATCAGAGACCTTCTGCAGGGCTTTCTGGGACGAGCGGAGCGTTGGGCAGACCAATGTGGCCTTAGACTCTCAGAGTCGAAAACCACAGCAGTCATGTTTACCAACAAACTGCTCTGGACCATTAAGCCCCTCACCCTCTATGGAAAGAATATTTCCATGGAGAAGCAGGTCCGCTGCCTGGGCCTCACTCTGGACCACAGGCTTAACTGGACTCCGCACATTCAAACTAAAGCCAAAAAAGCCCTGGCTGTACTGGCTCAGATCAGGCGCGCCGTGGGCACCACCTGGGGGCTCACCCCCAGGAAGCTGTGGTGGATTTACACTGCCATCATCCGCCCCTCGATCAGTTACGCCAGCCTCGTGTGGGCTAGCGGCCTGAGCGTCAAGAGCAACCTCGACGCTCTCTACAAAATCCAGGGCAGAGCCTGCCGCATGACTATGGGCGCTCCACCCTCTACTCCTTTTGAAGGCATGAATGCCTTCCTCTGCGCCCCTCCTTTGGATATTTATATCAAAGGAGAGGCGGCGAAGAGCACCCGGCGTCTTCTGGATGCTGGGGTGGCCTTCAAGAAAGTGCGGGCCTTTAAGAAGCGGTCGCTTATCCCGCACTCTGACCTCTGCCTCAAGGCTCTCGAGGAGTGTGGCGGGCTCAACATCCTCACGGACTCGATCCCAGCCACCCTTCTCCTGAGCCAAAGGTATAAGGTCACCATTCAGCCTCGACACGAGGCGAGTGACAGCTGGAGCGACTCTGAAGTCCACTGTTACACTGACGGCTCTATGAGGCATGGTCTTTCAGGCTTCGGAGCTTGCGTCTTCTTCAAGGGAGAAGTGGTGTGGAGCTACTCCCAGCACACTGGGCTCAACTCCAGTGTTTTTCAGAGCGAGGTGCTTGCCATCAGCTCCTGCGCGGCAGAGCTGCGCCGAAGGCAGCTTAGCGGCCGGAAATTTATTTTTCACTCTGACAGCCAAGCAGCCCTTCGGGCCCTCTGCCGCAGCACCGCCAGCTCCAGGTCCGTCCTGGACTGCAACACCCAGCTCAACGGGCTTGCGCTAGGCAACCAGGTGGAGCTCAGATGGATCCCGGGCCACGCCGGCTTCCTCGGCAACGAGCGCGCTGACCTGCTGGCCAAGGCTGGCTCCGCCGGCGCGCTATTGGGGCCGGGCCCGGGTGCCCCCATCCCCGCCTCGGTGATCAATTCCCGCGTTAAGCGCTGGGCTGACTCCGAGCATCTCCGCAGGTGGCACGACACCCGGAATTGTAGGCAATCCCGTGCTGCCGTCCCCTGTCCCTCTCCTCTCCTGCGTAGAGCCCTCCTCAGGCTCAACCGCAGAGACCTCAGAGCAGTTAGCATGGCCCTCTCCGGGCATGGCTGCTTCTCTCGCCACCGCTTCCTTCAGGGCCAAGTACCCGAGGAGCGGTGCCCCTTCTGCCGCTCAGGCAGTGAAAACGCCGAGCATTTTATCTGCCACTGCCCGGTTTTCACCAGGGCCAGGCTTACTCACCTCGGGCCAAACCCGGTTCTCTCCGACGTTTGCAGGCCGAGAGCATCCCACTGCTCGCCCGGTACCTCAGGGACACCGGACGAGCTGATTTCTTCCCCACCGTCGGTGAGGAGGACCGCGCTGCAGGCGAGACCGACGGGTCCCCCTGAGCGACACCACTTCAACGGAAGTCGTTGGTCGCCAGGGGCTAGCGGAATGGGCGGTCTCCTCCGCCTCCTCGCTGCATCCGCCGGACGCCCCCTGCAGCTAAGTCAAGTTAAGTCAAGTGCTAGGATTGTTATGGCACTATAATATAGCCTAGGCCCCATAGTTAGGAAGATAGTCTTATTCATAGAAAATTCTAGTGCAAAAAGAGGTTGGATATGTTCCGCACTAGTGCATTCTGGCACAACAGCATGCAAAGGAGAAAAATCTAGCACAGTACATCATAAGACAAAAAATGGTACAATTTGGTGCAAGACAAAAACTTCTGACAAGACAATATTTTCTCTAACAGAAAAGTTGCATGTTATTTCTTTTTAGTACAACTTTTTATTTGCTAGTATATTGATAGATTTTTAATTAATTTATGTTAATATTACATTTCTATGACAGTTAAATATAAGTTTTACTAGTACTTTTTAAATAGAAAATTACATATTTTTGCATTTTTTGTTCTGGCACATAGGGCAAGCAAACTTTTTTTGATAGGATTTGTTCTAGCAAACAGTGCAATCAAACTTTTTTATAGGATTCATTCTGACACAGGTGTGCCATGATCCTGACTATATCATAGGCCTAGTCATATTATTTAATGAATAAATTTTAGCCCAAAAACAGTTTTAGGTCTAACCTTCACAAATGTCTATTTAATAGATTTTAATCAGGACAAAATAACATCTTATTAGTATAAACTCCAACAAGTTTTCAAACTTAACTATTAAAAAATTACTTGAATTTGAATAGGCCTAAAACTAAAAGTAAAACTAAAAAAATATACATTACAAAATAAAAGTAGTATACCTGAAAATATACTCATAAACTGGCATATATCCTTTCTCGATGCACACTTTTTCCAGACCCTGAAAAGGAAAAGGGCAGAAATAAATGGCTTTTTGCTAATTGTCACATCATAAAATTAGTATTCTTATAAATGCTGTTGTAATTTTTTAAGTTAAGTAAATTTTTAAGTTTATTTGAACTCCTAGACCTGGTACTGGTAGTCCCAGTTGAGCTAATCATAATATTTTTAATTTATACAATACTTACTTATTACTTCATTTACTTGATACTTACTTGATAAAGTGGGTTCGATTTTGATACTTCCAAACGATATCTATGCTTGTTAGGAAGAAAAACTGTAAAAATTTGAGACATCCTAAATTGAACTAGCTTAGCCTTGGTCTAATGGTCTATAAGTATAATCAACAAATTTTTAAGGTAAAGTAATAATTTGATCCCAAAAAAATTGAAAGTGTAATGTTATTGATGTCCACCGTTTTTAACTTTACAGCAATCGATGCTAAATAAATTTGCAGCACACTGATCAGTTGATTCCAGCAGCCCTGCTCCTGAGTGCACGGATTTGAAATGAGAACCTACTCGAAAATTGTAAAAGAGTGCCCCTATAGTAAATTCCTAATAATTCTTTAAGCAGCGTTTAAAAATAATCATGAAACATTCAACGCAACAATATAATAAGTTTGGAGTTTTTTGGTAAATGTGTTATGCACAATAACATTTTTGTTTTACTTGTTGACGATAACATTTAAAAGGGATGTTTTATGTACAAGTCGAATATTCATGTTCAAATTATAGGCAATAAATTTGGGGGATTCTTTGTAAGGTTGCAATATAGCAGGAAGACGAACCCTGATTGCCGATTGATTGTTGCAAGACTTAAGCGGTCATGTATATTATAATCTGTATTTCCTTTTTAAGATTTATAAACCGGTGCTCTTAGGCCCCTAGTCTTTGTCTTCTGTGACATGCTATCTACTACTAGGCTTATGCCATGGATCAGAGGAAACAAAAATAAGGTATTTTATAAAAAATGCAAAATAATAAGCAGCTTTAGTCTGGATTTGGTGAGATTGCCAAAAATGATTCAATACAAAATCTAAAATTTAATATGCTTAATATTATAAATTATAAGTAGGCAGTGCCCGCAGTGCTTATCCCCATGGTACTATAGGAATAATTTTTGTCTTATTCCAACAGTACCGTGGGAATACTTTTCTGCTTATCTGCATGGCACACTGATGAGATAGCTGCCCTGTCTTTTACATATGCCATGGGAATAATTTAGTTTAGTACTTATGGTTGAATGCAGTATAACAACATAACAACACAGCTTCTTAGTATCCTCAATTTAAATTCCCTTTCAATAAGCTATAAACTATTCATGTATAGCATATATATATAGAAGATGGGGCAGCTATCTCGCTAGTGTGCCGTATGGATAAGCAGAAAATTATTCCCATGGCATATGTAGAAGATAGGGTAGCTATCTTGTTAGGCCTAGTGTGCTATGCAGATAAGTAGAAAATTATTCCCATGGTACTGTTGGAATAAGACAAAAATTATTCCTAGGGTACATTAGGGATAAGCACTGCCTTATAAATAAACTAACATGTTTCAATAACAAATGATATTTTTACAAAGAATCCCAAGTTTCTAAACTGCTATATAAGTCTAAACAGCTTTTTTATTTGAATAAATTAAAGTTTTTTAGTCTATCAATATTAGTACAAGTACTTTTTATTGCATATATATAAAGCAAAAGTAAAATGCAATTATAGAAATGTATGTCTAGGCCTATAATTAAATAGGCCTACCATTGGTAGATAAACTTAGGCTATTTATATATTTTGGCAAAAAGTTGATAATACATTAATAGATAAAATGATTAAAGTCTAAAACTTATAGTAACTAGGCCTATATATGAGTATAATATTACTAGTATAACTATAAGAAGTGCTTTGAAAGTTTCTAGATATAGTAAGATGGCTTGTTTTAGGGCTTAGATATTTTATTTATTGCCATAAAAATATTTTCTGAGTTTGTACCTCTAATTTTATTCATAGATGGGTTTGTTGTCTTGAGCTATTAGGATTTTTCAATCATACCCCCATCTAGGAACATACAGCAACCATCCTGATTGCAGCGCATGGGCATTTTGGCGGACGGTGTCCGGCGCGGATCTAATACGGCGTGGCGCGGCGCGTACGGCGTGCGGCGATTAGTACGGCGCGGCGCGGTACTAATTAGATGCCAAGGCATTTAGGCTTGATAAGACAGTCATAGTTACTCCTGCCGTTTACCCTTTAGGGTTTTGCTTTTGTTAATTTTGCTTTAGGGTTTCTTTCACAGGTAAGTCATTTCACAGCGTGGCGCAGGTTGTGTAGGCGTCTGGCGTACTTAAGCCATGCGCTGCAATAGGGGCAACCATTGTCATAGAATAGAACTCTCTTGTAAGCATTTTAGACTTAAAGCCATGATTTATTATGACTACAAAATGGGTTTATCACCCTAAGAATTACTAAATTGGCTTCAAAACTGTTTTAATACTCTATACTATCGCGAACAATAGTTTTTGATTAGTATGCGGAATTCAGACGTGGTTAGCAGCACCTCCAAGATGAGCCCTATTGTAGCAGGCCTACAACCACAGTTACCTAGCAAAACATTAATGAGGCAAAGTGGCTTATCTTGGAGGATCCTTGAATCACCTATTGCCAGCTTGGGGCAAGCCTGGAGATTAGATTAGAGGCACTTAATGAGATCCTGCACCAACACTTTTGAGTACAAAAGAGGTGTGCCCAGTGAATCCCCCACTGCCTCACTGCTGACCAGAAGACTGCCAAGGTGGAGTGGTGCCAGTTCATGCTCACCAAATTCAACAGTGGATACTAGCAGTCTGTTTTTGATATTTTAACAGGTGATAAAACATGGATTTACAATTTCAACCCTGAGACAAGGCATCAATCATTGGAGTGGTACTTTCTTAATAAGGATGACCTTTAAAAGAGAAGGCCATCCAATCCAGGAATTCAGGAAAGAAGATAGTCGCAGCATTCTTTAGCTGCTTAGGCTATATGGCCACAATAGCACTCAAGAGTCAGCAGATAGTGACAACACATTGGTACACCAATGTCTATACCAAAAATCCTCAACATATGGGCCAAATGACATCTTGGAACTAGAGTCCATGGTCTTCTGTGGCACCATGACAATGACCCAGCATGCATGGCTACTTTGATTATTGACTTCGTGATTGATTCTGGAGTAAAATTGCTTCCACAAAAAATTGGCTTATACAAACAATCAATTTCCCTATACAAAAGTTGAGGCTAGTGTTTATTTAAACAGAATAATTTGCAACAGCAAATTTTCATTGAGTAAAACATGTTTTTTAAGAGGTATAGCAAAAAGAGATACAAAAAACCCATTGTACTGATCTTTTTGTCAATCTTCTTGTCAATCTCAACTTTTTTGGCATGTATCTGTCTATGTGCTCAGATGTTTATGAGATTAAAGAATGGTTACATTTAAACGTTTATTTTAAAAGTTATGAGCCAGTTGCCAAGACTTTTTGCGCACCCTTCGTACTTTTGGATGTTGCTAACAAATAATCTAGCACTGAGGCATCCCAACTAATGGCATAGTGATTTTGAGTCTAGCATTAGTCTTAAAAAGTTGCATTTGAAAGTTTACCTTAATATAAGAGCAAATTAATAAACTTGCCAATTATACAATTGGCCATTAGTGCAGACAATTTGTGCTTCCCTTCTCTTCAATCTTCTATATTGTATTGACACAACAATACTAATAATTTTGTTGTCCATATCAACATGGCAAGCACTATGTCAGATAATTTTATAGTATTCTCTACTTGACCAGAATAATATTTCCTATAAATGAAAGGTTACAACAAAAAATTAGTAATTGTTAACAATAGCAAATCCCAACTATAAATGGGTGACTTACATAAGCATCTTTTAGCACTAGGTTGCTATCCACATGTTTAGCAAAATGCTAAAGCTTTGTGATGGATTTAGTAGGCAATGACTACAAAAAAGTGCTAATAGCAAGTGCAAATTTGCTTGTGGCATTTGACTTGATAGCCTCCTTGATTGCCAAATAGCACTTTTAAATCAAGTTTATCTAATCTAAAATATGGATTGGGTGATCAATAATATGGATTAAGTGAGCAATAACAAATGTTTATTTCTTAGCTATTTTCCCAATTAGAATAAATGTAGAAAACCTGCAGACATGTAACATAGGGTCTAAAATTGTAGCTAAAAATGTGATGCAACATAGAACATGCTAACTTTTGTACCAAATAGGGTGTAGTACTAATTAGATAATGAGGCATTTAGATTTAATAGGACAGTCATAGTTATTCTTGCTGTTCACCTTAAATTGTACCATATACCAACATACATATGCAACCTCCAAAATTTGGTTGGCCATGTGACTTAGTTTTAACAAAAAATGCAATGTAGTTTTTGGCCAAAAATGCAACTTACATGTAAAAGAAACCCTAAAGCAAAACTAATGCAACTTTGGGTAAATGGCAGGAGTAACTATGACTGTCTTATTAAGGCAAAATGCCTCATTATCTACTTAGTACTACTTTAGTATTTATTTGGGTGGGCATTTTTGCAACTTACATTGGTTGCCTACCAAATTGGTTGGCCAGATCAGCCAACTTGGCTGACTGTTGCGCATGTACGCACCACAATACAACCTGCCTTGACTCTAGCTGCAACACAACACCAGAAAATACCAAAATTGTGATGAATGGTTAGATGCCTTTTGTCTACATATTTCAATATGGGCTATTTTAATAATTATACCATATGCTAATTACCAAGACTAAGATTATCTATGATGACTAAAAAGCAAACACCCCATTTTTTTGAACATATGCTAATTTATTAGCATATATAAATTATTATAATGGTTGCATATAACAAAACTTTAAAATTAATTAAATTAAAACTTTGATGCTCCTTGTTTTATGAATGGCACTGATATAGATGCAATAATTGTATAATGAAATAATATTTTAATGTTTTGTTATGTTGCTTTTTAAAGCTTAGTAATATTTTGACAGAACAAGTTTTCTATTAATTTATAGTAAACAGAAAAAATTGAGTAATACTTCTAAGAAAATGGAGTTCCACTATTACACTTGATAGGGTTGTCCAATGATTGACTCTTGGCTATAATAGGACCAAGAAAGTAGCAAAAATGGTATTAACTTCAATCTTCAAATCCAATAATAGCATTTTGCCTTAGTGTAATGTTGACTGTGTATAGTCAGGTAGGCAACAAACTTTGCATTAAAGTTGTTTGATGCATTTTTAAGCATTATGCTATTTACACTTTTCTGCATGTGTGTAACATTCTGATTGGCATTTCTTAGTAGATTGCCTAACTATTTGGTAACTGCTGCACTCAAGTGCTTCTGTACAGTTTCTTTTCTGGATAAATAATTTTAACTAATAAAATATCTAGCTACTATGGCGCGAAAGAAGAATATTGCAGAGGATGAGTCCTCACAGGAGCAGCAGCCACCAACCCAGCATCATCACCAGCACAATACTCATCAGCATCAGTCGAGGCATGCTCAACAGCATCGATCTAATAATAGGCATGGTCATAGTCGAAAAAATAATAATTCTTATCTTGAAGATGACTATAATTATCCATCATTTTTAATGCAACTTGAACAGCTGGGATTGGAGATTCGCGACATTCCTGGTAAGTTTCATTTTCTAGGAAATTAGGGTTTATTACAGACTTTAAAATGTAAGGCTTCAAGGGTTTTTTAATGGTTCGATTCCGTGCAGTGACATTTGGGGCTTGTGTGTGCACGAAAATTGGCCAGGCGAGGTTGTTGTGCGGTTCACAGCCATGAGGGCCAACCCCCCAAGGCACAGAGATGTACATGCCTGACCGATTAGAAAGTCTGGGCCAGTGTACACCCTGTGTGAGCGTGTGTGCGAGTGCGTGTCTGCGTACGAATTATCGAAATAATTCCATTTACTTAGTATTTATAGGTTTAAGTATAATAATAATTGATTACACCTGCCCTAATGGCCAGATGTGCAACCGACAGCTCAGCCGCAGCTATTACGCGGCGCATCTGAACGCTGCGTACGGCTGTTCAGTCCAAGGACTGGGGGGTCGCCACACACACCCTCAATTACCCCAGCTAATGCTGGCATCCATTTTACAGTTGAGTGAACCGAAGCAATGCAGAGTTAAGTGTCTTTCTCAAGGACACAAATTGTTCCATGCCAGTGGGATCAGGAATCGAACCCCCGACCTTTAAGTCGTGAGTCCGACGCTCTAACCACTAGGCTACAACCCCCTACGCTAAAAGTATTTAAGTATAAATACGTTTAGATTCATGCAAAAATGGAATATAAGTTACAAATACTATAGAAGGAACCGCATATCCCGCAGGCGACGGTAACTGTTTATTCAGAGCTCTCGGCGATCAGCTCGAAGGCAGCGACGCGTTGCACTTGAAGCATCGAGCCGACGTGGTCCAGTACATGCTGGCGCACAAAGACGATTTCGCTCCATTCGTAGATGACTCGACAAGTTTTGAAGACTACGTAAGGGAATTGGCCCGTCCCGGTACTTACGCTGGCAATGACGCTATTGTGGCATTCGCTAGATTGCATAAGCTCAACATAGTTATTCATCAGCTGGCCTCGCCGCCCTGGCAGATTGGCGGTAGCGGCGCCTCCGGCACTAGCGACAACGCTACAGATAGCGTTGTCATGCCAACCCAGCCTAGTAACAAGCAGTTACACCTGGCCTATCACAATGGCGAGCATTATTCTAGTATCAGGCGACTAGGTGATAGGTCAGCTACGCCGGCTAATGTGTCAATCAAATTTGATCAGCAAACTGCTTCAATTTCTGGCAGCAATAAGTCGGCTTTATCAGCGGCCGCCGCTGTTGCCGCTAGCACTTCGTCGATGCCTGAACCGTCCGCGGCCGAGCTTAACACGCTTGTGTCCGAGGTTGTCAATCGTACAGGTTGCAACGATGTCGATCTGATTGCTGAATCGCTGCGGGAGTTGCAATTCGACCTTGATGAGACGGCGGCCTACGTCTTTCAGGTGAGGACACACTGACAGATGCTGAGACACACTGACAGATGCTGAGACACACTGACAGATTCTGAGACACACTGATAGATGCTGAGACACACTGACAGATGCTGAGACACACTGACAGATGCTGAGACACACTGACAGATGCTGAGACACACTGACAGATGCTGAGACACACTGACAGATGCTGAGACACACTGACAGATGCTGAGACACACTGACAGATGCTGAGACACACTGACAGATGCTGAGACACACTGACAGATTCTGAGACACACTGATAGATGCTGAGACACACTGACAGATGCTGAGACACACTGACAGATGCTGAGACACACTGACAGATGCTGAGACACACTGACATATTCTGAGACACACTGACAGATGCTGAGACACACTGACAGATGCTGAGACACACTGACAGATGCTGAGACACACTGACAGATGCTGAGACACACTGACAGATGCTGAGACACACTGACAGATGCTGAGACACACTGATAGATGCTGAGACACACTGACAGATGCTGAGACACACTGACAGATGCTGAGACACACTGACAGATGCTGAGACACACTGACAGATGCTGAGACACACTGACAGATGCTGAGACACACAGATGCTGAGACACACTGACAGATGCTGAGACACACGGATAGATGCTGAGACACACTGACAGATGCTGAGACACACTGACAGATGCTGAGACACACTGACAGATGCTGAGACACACTGACAGATGCTGAGACACACTGACAGATGCTGAGACACACTGACGCAGATGCTGAGACGGATTTTAAAACATACTGAGACATACAATAGAAAGACAGGAAGACACACTAAAATGGACACAAAGTCCTACATTAACATGACATACTAAGGCGTATGCTAAGACACATAAGACTTATGACACAGACTTCACTAAGACAGCTACCGAGACACAGACAAACACTAAGATAGACAGTTAATTAATTAATAAAATAAGAATGAAATAAAATAAATTTATTTAATCCGCAGGTGCTCGAATCTGTAGTTAACGACGAAGCGTCAGTTGGCGCCAATCCGTCCACCCTTGTATTGGAGCAGCAACTGGAGCAGCATCAGCTCCAGCAGCATCGGCAGCGTACTAAACCAACTAAGCGCGAAGCGAAACTATTGAAGAAAGAGCGAGCCACTGAGAGGCACAGGCGCATGCAGCTGCAGTCGGGCGATGATGCCGACACAGACGAGACTGGCGCCGCTTCCGCCCTGATGATTCAGGCTGGCTCGCCGTTGCTGCAGCTATGATTTTGGTATTCGCTTCTGGATTGTTTTTTATTTCAATATTGAAGGGCTGCTTGAACAAGGGACTTCTTAGTGCGCCGGGGTTCCCTGCAACCAACAATTGAAGTGGAAATAATTAATATTTTATTACATCTATTCTGTTTACTATAAGTCTTTTCTTTATCACTCTTATAAATCCATTCTTATTTATCTGCATATCTATTCTCCGCCTGTCAATATCCATTCTCAGTCTCTGGGTATCTCTAGATATCTCTTCTCCGTCTTTAAATATCTATTCTCCGTACTTGACCCCTATTCTCCGTCTCTCAATATCTATTCTTCGTCTCTAAATACTATTTTCAGTCTCTCCACATCTATTCTCATTTCTCCGCCTGTCAATATCTATTCTCCATCTCAATGTCTATCCCAGTCTCTCAATATTTGTTCTGTCTCCCAGTAACTATTCTCTATCTCAATATACAATCTATCTTTGAACAAGTAAATTAGGAAATCGTCAACTAAGCCTTAATTTATTGAATTTCAGAATCCTGCAGACACAAGCGATAGTATATTTTTAATAATTTAATTTCACATGAAATAACCCATCCTAGTACAGTAGTTTCCTTGTTTACTTTGGTTTTCACACGCAGGCATGCTTGCTTTATTTCTGTTCTTAACTGTAAATGTTTGCGGTGGTTTATTTGAATATACGTTATAGAATATAAACACACAAATTAGTAATGTGTTCCGTATTGAAGTAAATAGAAATTTAATTCCCTTTATTTTATACTTTCGTGAGTCCCGCCCAATGCCTCCATAGTACCCTAGTCGATTTTTCTGTTTAGATATTTGAACAGTAAAGTTAAGACAGAGCAATTTCTTTTTAGGTTGCTTCTTATATGTTTCGGTGTGTATATGTATATCGCTTATGAATAGGCCCGCTGTATTAGCTGGAATAAGATTAAAAGATTGGCCTATTTTTAAAAAAATATAAATATATGGGAACAAAATTATCATTTTACTTTTTCCGTTAGACGAAAAAAGGTCATTGCTAAGAAGCGCAACAAACAAGAGTGATAAAAAATCTTCTTCAAGAATATTGCTGTTGCTAATGCTTTCGCTTTATTGCCTGCGTGTATATTCATATAAAACATATTTCTGCGATTGAACTGGTAACGCTGCTTAACTTTAGAAAAACATTTTCTTTGAACTTGTAAACTAACAGATTATCACCTTGTTCTGCTATTTATTTTTTATTTGTTATAATACGAGACAAACTCCCCTAAGTGTTCGTTTCATAAACATCTATAGATTCACTCTATAGGTATCTATAGATAGACGCTATAAACACCTAAAGATTCACTCTATGACTATCTATAGATTTACTCCATAAATATCTCTGATTCTATAGATTTACTCTATAAGCATATGTAGATTCACGATCCAGACATTTATAGATTCACTCTATAGGTATATATAGATTTACTCTATAGGTATCTATATATTTACTCCATAAACATCTATAGATTTACTCTATACGCATATGTAGATTCACCATCCAGGCATCTATAGATTCACTGTATAAGCATAGATTTACCAAGCACTTGCAGATTCCCCATTTAATAATCTATAAATTCGCCATCCAAGCATGCATCTTTAGATTTGCTATGTAATCATCTATAGATTTGCCATCCAAGCATCTATAGATTCACCATTCAAAAAGCTCTAGTCGCCATCGAAGCATCTATAGATAGACGTGTATCTTCAGATCCCTATAAGCACTATTCTACATCATGCATGCAAACATCGACAACCGTAGCATTAAACAGCCAGCAAGCCTCAGGTGAGAAAATGACATCAACAGAGTCCGAAGCTCCGGTCGCGTCTCCGACTTCCACCGCCCTGATGGGGCCGACCTCGCCTCCGCCAGAGGCTGATCAATTTAAAACTGAAGCCAACTCAGCCTTCAACTTGGGCCATTACGATCAAGCTATCGATTTGTACAGCAAGGCTATCGATTTGTACGATAAATCCGCTATTTACTATGCTAATAGAAGCTTTGCCTACTTGAGAACCGAGTGCTTTGGCTACGCCCTGTCCGACGCTAGCCGAGCTATCGCGCTCGACCAGTCCTATATCAAAGCCTATTATCGGCGCGCTTCGGCTAATATGGCTTTGGGCAAATTTAAATTGGCCCTAACCGATTTTGAACAGGTGCACAGGCGCCGGCCTGGCGATTCGGATGCTAAAGCCAAGTATACCGAGTGTAAGAAGATTGTGCAACAGAAAGCGTTCGAGAAAGCTATTGCTTACGAAGAGAAGAGGGTGAGTTGTCTGCTTTGAGGTACAGATTGACTCGAATATAACAATTAATGAAAGTGCCGTTCGGCTTAGATCCACCAGCACTGCAAGTTAAGCAGACAGTTTACAGTGTGACTGATCAGTCATTTGGTGTGACAGATCAATTAGGTTTGAACGAACACTTTTGTGTGAAATGTCAATTGAGGGTGACAGAGCAATTTATTCGGTGTGACAGATGAATTTGGTGTGAGAGATCAATTTATTTGGTGTGATGGATTATTTTGTGTCACAAATTAATTCATTTAATGTGACATTAATTTGGTGCGACAGATCAACTAGGTGTGACAGGTAAATCAATTTGGTGTGATAGATCAACTGGGTGTGACAGATAAATCAATTTGGTGTGATAGATCAACTGGGTGTGACAGATAAATCAATTTGGTGTGATAGATCAACTGGGTGTGACAGATAAATCAATTTGGTGTGATAGATCAACTGGGTGTGACAGATAAATCAATTTGGTGTGATAGATCAACTGGGTGCGACAGATAAAATCAATTTGGTGTGATAGATCAACTGGGTGTGACAGGTAAATCAATTTGGTGTGATAGATCAACTGGGTGTGACAGATAAATCAATTTGGTGTGATAGATCAACTGGGTGTGACAGATAAATCAATTTGGTGTGATAGATCAACTGGGTGCGACAGATAAAATCAATTTGGTGTGATAGATCAACTGGGTGTGACAGGTAAATCAATTTGGTGTGATAGATCAACTGGGTGTGACAGATAAATCAATTTGGTGTGATAGATCAACTGGGTGCGACAGATAAAATCAATTTGGTGTGATAGATCAACTGGGTGTGACAGATAAATCAATTTGGTGTGACAGATTAATTTGATTTAACAAATCAGTTGGGTGTTAAAAAAATAATTTAATGTAACAAATCAATTAAGTATGAGGGATGAATGAATTACAGATTAATTAGTTGTGATTCGGAAGTGATCACGGAAGTGACATCATATAGGAGTGACTGGTGGTTTCGAGTCTGAGTAATCTCACTAACAGCAGGTCTTGCCAGTAGCTTTTCTAAAGTATTTTAATAACTGATAGAACAGGGTCGAGATTCTATCGGAACTCTTTTATGTACGTTCTTTAACTACCGTCTCTGTTAATCTGTGTGCCTATAATGGTAATGATACCTTCATTTTTTCATTAATAATTTCATTCCGTTCTATGTATCCTATGGAGCATGCAAACAGCTGAATGCTGCTATAGTCTTGATTAATCCACGTATTAATTAATGTTAATATATGTCTTAATTAAAACTACAATCTTCCTTTCTTAATTAAAATCTCCCAGGTAAGCCCGTGCGACGAGATTAGCCAGTCGCTGCAATCAATGACCATCGAAGACAGCTACGACGGGCCCAAACTATCGGAGGAAGGCAATAAAGTGACGCGAGAGTTCGTAACCCAACTGCTTGACTATTATAAGAAATCCAAGGTGCTGCATCGGCGCTACGCCTATCAGATTCTTGTCGATATGAAGGTGAGCAGCGTTCATTAACCATGATAAAAAAACTATCTGATATAATCGCAGCAGCAGCAGGTTTGCGGACACCCTGGTGCAAAGCCTTCGGCGACTGCGTCTTACACAACCAGTACTAAGGCAATCCTGTACGCAGGCACACACTCGTACACAGAGGGTGTACAGCTGCCCTGACTTTCTAATCGGTCAGGCATGTAGACTCTGAGTCTTGGAGGCTTACCTTCTCTACACCTGTTAGCCGTAATTCTCCTAGCGAAGTAACGCCCCTGTGTATTTTAGTATTTGGACTAGCACAGTAGCCCCTGTGTATTTTAGTATTTGGACTAGCACAGTAGCCCCTGTGTATTTTAGTATATGGACTAGCACAGTAGCCCCTGTGTATTTTAGTATTTGGACTAGCACAGTAGCCCCTGTGTATTTTAGTATTTGGACTAGCACAGTAGCCCCTGTGTATTTTAGTATTTGGACTAGCACAGTAGCCCCTGTGTATTTTAGTATTTGGACTAGCACAGTAGCCCCTGTGTATTTTAGTATATGGACTAGCACAGTAGCCCCTGTGTATTTTAGTATTTGGACTAGCACAGTAGCCCCTGTGTATTTTAGTATATGGACTAGCACAGTAGCCCCTGTGTATTTTAGTATTTGGACTAGCACAGTAGCCCCTGTGTATTTTAGTATTTGGACTAGCACAGTAGCCCCTGTGTATTTTAGTATATGGACTAGCGCAGTACCCCCTGTGTATTTTAGTATTTGGACTAGCACATTACCCCCTGTGTGTTTTAGCACAATCTGTAGCACATTCTGTTATCAATTTTATTATATTTTTATACATAGTGCTAGCTCAATGCATAACCGGCCCCAATTACTCAGGCCCTACTATCAGCAGAAGCCACTCTAGTTGACGTCGCGGTGCCCGAAGGCACAAAATTCACAATCTGCGGCGACGTGCATGGTCAGTTCTTCGATTTGCTCAACATCTTCGAGCTCAACGGCCTACCCTCGGAGACCAATCCCTACCTTTTCAATGGCGACTTTGTCGATCGCGGCAGCTTCTCTGTTGAGTGCATCTTCACGCTGTTCTCCCTGAAGCTGTTGTATCCTAAATCATTCTTCTTAGCCAGGGGTAATCACGAATCTGAGTACATGAACAAGATTTACGGCTTCGAAGGCGAGGTGAAGGCCAAATATGCCGACAAAATGGTGCAGCTGTTTCGGGAGGTCTTCAACTTGTTGCCGTTGGTTCATTTGATTGACGGTCGGATTCTTGTCATGCATGGTGGACTGTTCTCTTGTAAGTGCTGTATTTGGCGATACTGTTGCCTCTGTGCGTGTATTATTAAAAATGAACGCCATTTCATTTGAGGGGACGCCAGCACCAGGTTTCCCCATTGAAAGACTTGCGATTGAAAACACCGATATGTTATGCATGCCCTTCTCCCCGATTTTCTCAGCCGACGATGTCACTTTGGAGGATATTCGTAAGATCGACCGCAACATGGACATCCCGGACTCGGGCCCGATGTCCGAGCTGCTCTGGTCCGATCCGCAAGACCTTCCTGGCAGGGCGCCCTCTAAACGTGGCGTAGCCGTTCAGTTTGGACCGGATGTGACTGAAAGATTCTGCAAGGTGAGCCATAAACGCCTCCCATAGTGTCAGTTGCTAGACCGGCCTCCCAGATTCTCCGTTTCTGGGCCAGCCTCCCAGAGTGTCAGTTGCTGGACCAGCCTCCCAGAGTGTCAGTTGCTGGGCCAGCCTCCCAGATCCTCAGTTGATGGGCCTCCTCCCAGATCCTCAGTTGATGGGCCAGCCTCCCAGATCCTCAGTTGATGGGCCTTCTCCCTTAGATCCTGAAGTGAATCAGCCTTTCCACTTCATTAAAACGAGCTTCTATATATTAGCGTAGATAATTAGAAATCTACATAGTGCACTACTGTACTTGTTAAGCAACCTGTGGCCCCCTCTCCGCTGCAGAACAACGGCCTGGACTACATAGTCCGCAGTCACGAAGTGAAGGAGAAAGGCTATGAAGTGGCTCACTCCGGTCGGTGTATTACGGTATTCTCAGCGCCGAACTATTGCGACACAATGGGCAACAAGGGTGCCTACATCACCCTGACTGGCGGCAAAGATCTGTCGCCAAAATTTACCAGCTTCGACTGCGTTCCTCATCCGACTGTTCGTCCGATGGCCTACAGCAGCTCTCTTATGCAGCTGTTCTCTTGATCGAGTATTTTTTGCAATTAAAAAATACTTCTTTTTTACAAAAATTGTTAAAAACTGACAAAAGTGCTACTGATAGTAATAGCTACTGTGTCTTTTGTAAATCTGTCTCGCAGCGCTTGATAAGATCAATGACTAGTTAAGTATGATTAAAAAAATATTTAAAAAAAAGGATATGCGAATTCTAAAATTAATACTTGAAAGTAGAATGTATGACAAACTATATTGCGTTTTTGTGCTGATGAAATGAAACTTTTCTATCTCAGTAATGCATTTTTCGTATAAAATAAATCAGCCTTCAATGGTTATCGAAGAAACAAATTCCTTCTTTGGATAAAAACTGGGCAGATTTTCACTACTCACAGTAGCTTAATATAGTTGGTAAGTTATAATAATAGAAGCCATCTCAACTTTTTGAAATGTTAATACAGTACTATTAGTAACGTGGAAGTTTATATAAAAATGCGTTATATAGTGCCATTGCTTGACTAAACTGTTTTTAATTATAGTACTGTAAGTAGTATGTAGAAAACTATGCTCCTTTATATATTGTATTCCGGCCTGTTGAAAGTAGCCTTCTGGCTTCTTTTTATAGTATGTAGCTTTTCCTTAATCTTTAATGCGGCACTGCTGTTGGATTTTAATTAACTTTTAACGTATTTTCTTACTATATTCCTACGTTTTTTACTACTCAGAAAATTCATTCTTCTACTTACCAATATGAGGTTAAAAGAATTTGTTAGTTTAGCTAAAAAAATAAGACTTTCACTTCTACACACTAAATTTATGAATGTGCCTCGGTGTACTCAACCCAGCCCTACCCCATTCTCCCTCGGTGTACTCTCCCCAGAACCCACCCCATTCACCTTCAGTGTACTCAGCCCAGAACCCACCCTATCCTCCATCGGTGTACTCACCGCAGCACCCACCCCATCCTCCCTCACTGTACTCACCGCAGCACCCACCCCATCCTCCCTCACTGTACTCACCGCAGCACCCACCCCATCCTCTCTCACTGTACTCACCGCAGCACCCACCCCATCCTCCCTCACTGTACACACCGCAGCACCCACCCCATCCTCCTTCACTGTACACACCGCAGCACCCACCCCATCCTCCCTCACTGTACACACCGCAGCACCCACCCCATCCTCCTTCACTGTACACACCGCAGCACCCACCCCATCCTCCCCCAGTGTACTCACCCCAGCACCCTCACACTTCACATTAAATCAATTATGGCAATGTAAAACAGTATAGTCAAACTAATTAAAGTTACTCAATGTGAGCACTCGAATTAAAAAACGATACATCGTATAAACCAGTAGCTTTCACTTGATAATGACGGAATCCGAAACCAAAAGAAGTGTATGTGTTTTTTTTTCTTTCAAATAAAAGCTAATGTATTACAAAAAAGAGAGTTCAAAGTGTTTTCCGGTGTGCGCTTTTCTCAGCTTAAATCTTTATTTAGTTTTGCTAAACTTTTGCCTGCAAACATAATAAATTTCATTAAAGTTATGCGTGGCTTACTGCGAGTACCTAAGAATTGTTTTGTTTCTCTAACTGTTAGAGTTAATTTCGTTTCACTTTTAGTTTCATCATTCTTATTTCGTAAGTTAAGTAGAATACATGTGCACTGTTAGTTGTTTTTTGCCCACCTTAAGAATCTACAGATAATTTATAACTGTTTTTTAATTATTAGAAGTGGCAATTTTCCGATAGTTATATGATTATTGTACTACCAAATACCCATATGTCACTCTGCTAGGCAACAGAATTTGTTAGTTAAATAATAAAATAGAAAACACTGTTGGCATGACTTTGTTTATCTTTTGATACTATTGATCTTTGATTGCTTTAATTTAGTTTGTATTTAATTTAGGAATAAAAGAGTAGAGTTAGAAATAGAGAGGTGGGGTTAGAAATGCAGGGGTGGGGTTAGAAATGCAGGGGTGGGGTTAGAAATGCAGGGGTGGGGTTAGGAATGGATGGGTGGGGTTAGAAATGCAGGGGTGGGGTTAGGAATGGATGGGTGGGGTTAGAAATGCAGGGGTGGGGTTAGAAATGCAGGGGTGGGGTTAGAAATGCAGGGGTGGGGTTAGGAATGGATGGGTGGGGTTAGAAATGCAGGGGTGGGGTTAGGAATGGATGGGTGGGGTTAGAAATGCAGGGATGGGGTTAGAAATGGAGGGGTGGGGTTAGGAATGGATGGGTGGGGTTAGAAATAGAGGAGTGGGATTAAAGTTTGATGTGGGTCTAGATAGCAAATGTTGTTTTAGCGTGATCGGTACATACACGCCATTAAACATTTGTCTATTTCTGTAAGCCCAACACAGCATCAGCAATGTCATTATCAGCATCATCAAGCCAATCTTCATCGCCCTATACCGGCCACTTTGCCGAGAACTTTTTCTGGGGCAACACTCTTGGCGAGGGTGGCAACTCCATAGTGAAACTGGTTTATAATCCTCAAACTGAGCAGCGAATGGCTTGCAAAATATTCGACTCAAAAGACTCCATGTCTGGTCCGGGTTTCGAAACTCAACGACAAGATCGACTACGCCAGGTGCGTAAAGAGTACATGATGCTCAAATTGGTGGAGTCCAGTCCGCACGAGAATGTGTGCAAATTTCTGGGCGTCAGACAGGCTGGCGACACGTATTTCATGTTCTTCGAGTTGCTCACGGGCGGAGAGCTGTTCAATCACATCGTACCGGATGTTGGCATTCCGGCCAGTCTGGCCAAGATGTACTTTGTGCAAATTTGCCGGGCAATCGCTCACCTGCAGACTCTGGGCATTGCGCATCGGGATATTAAATGCGAGAATTGTTTGCTGACTGGCGATTTGCGGACTTTGAAGGTCACTGATTTCGGTTGGGCTACAATCTATAGGAGTCAGGTGAGTGTCTGGAGTGAGCATTCTTAAGAATTGCCTGTCACCCTTAGCAATCGCCCACAATCCCATAAAGAGAATCGCCCACAATCCCATAAAGAGAATCGCCCACAATCCCATAAAGAGAATCGCCCACAATCCCATACAGAGAATCGCCCACAATCCCATAAAGAGAATCGCCCACAATCCCATAAAGAGAATCGCCCACAATCCCATACAGAGAATCGTCCACAATCTCATAGAGAATCACCCACAATCTCATAGAGAATCGCCCACAATTCCATAGAGATAATCGCCCACAATCTCATAGAGAGAATCGCCCACAATCTCAGAGAAAATCGCCCACAACCCCACAATCCCACAATCCCATAGAGAGAATCGCCCACAATCCCATAGAGAAAATCGTCCACAATCCCATAAAGAGAATCGCCCACAATATCAGAGAATCGCCTAAAATCTCATAGAGAGAATCGCCCACAATCTCATAGAGAGAATCTCTCATAATCTCATAGAGATAATCGCCCACAATCTCTGAGAAAATCGCCCACAACCCCATGGAGAGAATCGTTCACAATCCCATAAAGAGAATCGCCCACAATATCAGAGAGAATCTCTCAAAATCTCATAGAAGAGAATCCCCCACAATCCAATAGAGAGAATCGCCCAAAACATCAGAGAATAGCCACTCCCCTACTCCGCACCATTCCCCATCTCTTGCCCACTATAGCAGGGCGCAGTCAGAACCCTGGTCGGCGTGGCCGGCACCGAGCCGTACATGTGCCCGGAGATGCACGTGACCGACAGGCCCTACAGAGCTGAGCCAGTGGACTATTGGTCAGCCGGGGTAGTCCTAATCGCTATGCTCACTGGCGAAATGCCCTGGGATCGGGCGCATTCCTCGGAGCCGCATTTTGTCGCCTGGGTTCAGGGCAACAACAATCAAATGCCGTTCGATCGACTGACCGCCGAGCAATTGACCTTCCTGCGTAAGCTGCTGTGCCTCAGGCCTAGTAAACGGCTGTATGGCGACAGCGTCTTGCAGCATCCGTGGATTCGATCCCGCGACCTGCCCGAGCCAACTAGGGCCAGAGGTGTGACGCCGCAAATTAGTAGCTCACAGGTGAGCTGCCTACAGGGTTTGATATGGGGCAATGTACTTTTATCGGACTTACAGTACATAAGACTAGATTGCAAGAAAACTTGAAAACCCATATCCAGTGCGTGTGCATAGCGAGCGAGAGGGAAAATGGGTGTCCCCAGCCAGGCCGATAAACAGTTTAGCTTTCCTGTTGCCCGCTCGTGTGTGACTTCGACTTCTCTCCTTCCTGCTCTCTCATTGGCTGAGCTAGATTGGGCCTGCCCTAGGCTATGTTTCGTCCGTCTGACTTTGACCTCTCTCCTTCCTGCTCTCTCATTGGCTTAGCCAGATTAGGCCTGCCCCCTAGACTGACTTGAGTTTCGTCCATTTTGCGTTCATTTGCGTACATCAATTTTATTGCTTGTTTATTCTTAGCCCCATATGCCAACCCGAGGAAGGAAAAGAAATTTTATCTGCTACATTAAATTTAAATGACACTGCGCAGACAAACTACTGATAAAAAAATCTGACATTCTAGTATTTTGTGGATCTTAGGTACTTCAAAATTCAGAGGGTAATTAAATAAGGTATGCACTTTGTAGAATAATACAATACATTGTGCATAGTACTTTTAGGGTAAGTACTGTACGGAATTGTCAATCGTTTATGCACAAGCAAAACAGTGCTGTAATTTAATTTCACCGCCACCTTTTACCCTCCCCACCCTCCAGGCCGCTCCCGTATCCTTAAACCTGGATGGCGATTCGAACTCGGGCCCGCCGGCCCTGCTCAGCCCTGGCGTATTTGTCGCCCCGATTGAATCGGCCGAAGACGAAGCGGCCGTAGCAGCCGCCGCTGCCGCGGCCAAGAATCCGCCCCAGATGACTGGCGGCTTCACCCAACCAGCCCGGTTAGCAGCCATCCCCCTCGGCACCGCCACTCAGGCCGCCGCGGCCGCTGCTGCAGCCGCTCCGATTACCGCCTCGCAATTGGACTCAGCCGAGATGCAGCCAATCGGGTTGCACAGAATGGCGCTAAGATTGACTCGATTCTTTACTAGCACTGATGCGGCCGCTACACAGGAGGAACTGTTAAAGGCATTGGGCATGGTGTCCGAGCTCCGGGTTACCCAGCAGGATCGGGGAGCTATTCACGTGAGTGGGTCTTCTTTGATTGATTATGAGCATCCTTATGACTGATTATGAGCAACCCTATATGATTGATTATGAGCAACCCTATATGATTGATTATGAGCAACCCTATATGACTGATTATGAGCAACCCTATATGATTGATTATGAGCAACCCTATATGATTGATTATGAGCAACCCTATATGATTGATTATGAGCAACCCTATATGACTGATTATGAGCAACCCTATATGACTGATTATGAGCAACCCTATATGATTGATTATGAGCAACCCTATATGACTGATTATGAGCAACCCTATATGACTGATTATGAGCAACCCTATATGACTGATTGTGAGCAACCCTATATGATTGATTATGAGCAACCCTATATGACTGATTATGAGCAACCCTATATGACTGATTATGAGCAACCCTATATGATTGATTATGAGCAACCCTATATGACTGATTATGAGCAACCCTATATGATTGATTATGAGCAACCCTATATGATTGATTATCAGCAACCCTATGATTGATTATGAGCAACCTATCATTGATTATGAGCAACCCTATATGATTGATTATGAGCAACCCTATATGATTGATTATGAGCAACCCTATATGATTGATTATGAGCAACCCTATATGATTGATTATGAGCAACCCTATATGATTGATTATGAGCAACCCTAAATGATTGATTATGAGCAACCCTATATGATTGATTATGAGCAACCCTATATGATTGATTATGAGCAACCCTAAATGATTGATTATGAGCAACCCTATATGATTGATTATGAGCAACCCTAAATGATTGATTATGAGCAACCCTAAATGATTGATTATGAGCAACCCTATATGATTGATTATGAGCAACCCTATGTGATTGATTATGAGCAACCCTAAATGATTGATTATGAGCAACCCTATGATTGATTATGAGCAACCCTATATGATTGATTATGAGCAACCCTATGATTGATTATGAGCAACCCTATGATTGATTATGAGCAACCCTATATGATTGATTATGAGCAACCCTATGTGATTGATTATGAGCAACCCTATGATAAATCATAAGCAACCCACCCATATCTCAGGTGACAACCACGCTGCCAGGCACCTATCCGGTGTCATTTAAAATCTGTCTCTATCTGGTTCGCAACTCCAACATTCTGGTGGAATTTCGTCGTACAGCCGGCAGCGGCCTTCAATTTAGCCAGTTCTATCAGCGGCTCCACTCGCTTCTGAAGCACATTATTAGCCAAGATGACGAGCTGTGCGGCCTGCTCAAAGCCGCAGTTGATGCCAAGAATTCATCGACTAATAACGCTGCTTCAGCCGCTGCAGCCGATAGCGGCGGCAACGTGAGTTTTATGGACTGCTCGGAGCCTTCCGATGTCGGAGCCGCCGCCGCTGCCGCTGCCGTCGGTGGTTGCGCCGGCGCTCAGCAGGTTGGCATCGATGAGGATGTTGTTATGTGAACTCTTATTATTGTATGATGCGTTATGGTTCTATGCGTGTTGCGTTGCTTTATGAGTTGACTTGATTCATAATAAATTTAGTTATATGTGGTGAAGACTGCCTAAGTATGGTACTGATGCGCCTCTAGAACTCCTACAGAGACTACCATGAAATGGGTACAAAAGACTCCCTTAGAATCGCTACAAAGACTCCCTAGGATAGGTACGAAGACTCCCTTAGAATCGCTACAAAGACTCCTCTAGAATTGCTACAAACACTCCCTTAGAATAGGTACAAAGACTCCCTTAGAATCGATACAGACTCCCCTAGAATAGGTAAGAAGACTTCCCTAGAATAGGTACAAAGACTACCCTAGAATAGGTACCAAGTTACCCTAGAATAGGTACAAAGACTTCCCTATAATAGATACAAAGACTCCCCTAGAATCGCTACAAAGAGTTTCCTAGAAACGCTACTAAAACTCTGTTTAGCCTGTGTCTGGTCCAGATACGCCTCCAATGTGTTTTATATATTTCCTAATTTCTATTTTATAATCTACTGTGCAATAAATTAATATTTATTTTCTTAATATTCTTTCGCCTTGCAGAAGCATTAATAGTTAGCATCAATATTTTTCTATGCATTTTTAAACCCCTGCTCAATTATTGTTTTATACCAACGAACTTGACCTTTTTCGTGTCCTTTGTTTCAACTAATTTTCATTCTATGCTACTTGGTATTTAGTAGTAGTATATCACGCACGGCGTTATTTTCCCCAATTATCCAGCATTTGGCGTCAGTTGTATTGTTTAAAAACACAACTTGTATGAAATCTCTATTGACTTTTATAAATAATAATATACAGTCATTTAATACGGCAGAAACTTTAATTAGCGCCACGAAGCCGCCAAAGCATATTTTTTGCACTAGAACTTTGTACTGGACACTCTTTGTTAATACACATTTTCCATTCTATTTTGGCAATCGTGCAATCAAAGTCAAAACCTTTTCATTCAATTCAGACAGTTTATGGTAGTTCTTGGCCGGACGTGCATTCAATTTCGACGAATGTGCTTTCAAAAGCGACAATTTTCAAACAAAGCAAACAAGCTACCGCGAGAAACCGACACTTTGCAATCAATTCAAACAATTTGAAATCAATTCAAACACTTTTTTATTTTTTTTTATTTTAGAGGCAGGGGGGGTGTGTGCACCCTGGCGCAATTTAAGCGTCATTGGCACACAACCGGCGAGAGGCATTACTGCCCATTCCGCCGACTCCCCTGAGCAGGCATACAAGCGCGCGGATACGTTACGCAGGCACACACTCACACAGGAGTGTACAGCGGCCCTAACTTTATCAATTGTTAGGCATGTACACTTCACTGCGCCTTGGGGGGGTTGGCTCTCAAGGCCGTTAATTGCACAAGCGAGCCAAGCCAAGATTCCAATCCAGCCCCAAATTAATGTGGCTGCACTTGGAATCGAGCCTGGGTCGCGGCACACCAGAGCAGCTGCGCTATTTAGCGCAGCTGCGCTAAATATGCGCTACCGCTGGGCTACGGCCCCCCTTATTCATTCAAACAATTTGAAATCAATTCAAACACTTTGCAATCAATTCCGACAGTTGGCTTTTTCGGTCCTCCTATCTATGGTTCATACTGCGAAATTTCCAATCAATTCCGACAAATTTCTATCTATTTAGACAAGCCATTGGAGTACATACTACATGTACTGTACATTTACAGTATACTTCAAAATGCAACAGGACAACTAAAACTGAAACAGTCAGCAGAGTTCATGAGGTTCACAAAGATTCAGCAGTCAGATTTTAGCCATCAATCGGCACTTCCGCAATGCAGCGCGGTACATATTGGTAAGTCAGATAATGGTTGTACCAAGCCGTGCAGTTGGCTCCGGTGACGACGTTTACAGCACTATTCGTTACTCCCTCAAGCATATCACGCCGATATGCTGCTTTGGTTCGTCCAGCAAGAGCTTGCTGGTTGGGGTTCAGAAAGGCGTCGATGTTTGTGGCCTCTGCCGATCGTTGTCACTCACTTTTGCATTCGGCATTACGAGCGTATTCTTGAGGTCTTCTTCTGTACAATACAATTCGATTCAAAAAGCTACAGTAGCTCCTACATGTATATGCTTCGTTCTGTCAAATGAAATGGTACCCATACTTAAATTTCAAATTTTTCTCTTCATGATGTATCTATGGCATTGAGTCATGGCCCCATCTAACCTCAATATTTGGAAAAAACTTTCATTTCTGTTCGTTGCAAAAGTACAGAAGTATATGTGCAAGGCTAAATCTATGGGTGTTCCGAATCTCCAAGTTTCTCTCCATGATGTGTCTATGGCATTTAGCCCTGGCCCCACCCAAAGTAAAAAGTAACTGGTCTAAATAGATTTAAATTTGTCGGAATTGATTGCAAATTGTTTGAATTGATTGCAAAGTGTCGGTTTCTCGTGGTAGCTTGTTTGCTTTGTTTGAAAATTGTCGCTTTTGAAAGCACATTTGTCGGAATTGAATGCACGTCCGGCCAAGAACTACCATAAACTGTCTGAATTGAATGAAAAGATTTTGACTTTGATTGCACGTTTGCCAAAATAGAATGGAAAAAGGTGTAGCCATTAGATACATTAACGCTAGCTAATTGAGCGGTACGAAACTATTATAGTTGATGGCCAAACATGCTGTAGTCTATGGCAAACTCTACTAACTGCCTGGAAATTAGTTTCTTTTTAGACACAAGACATAGTCTATGGTAGCGGGTGGGGCTTTGCTTGCCATCCTTGCTATCCTTGAAGGCTTAAGTCAAAGGCTGGCGAGACTCGCCGAGTCAAACTGTTTCCGTAACTCGTGGCTCCACGAGAGCATCGTGGAAGAAGCGAATAGACCCGGCGGGGTAAAATAATTCTGTTTTTTATATCCCTTTTAAGTCTGACTTTCAGATCACTTTCTGTGGACAGGAAATCGACAAAAAATTGATTTGGGCAAAACTGCACATTGCTTGGTCATTCCACTGTCATAAACGTAGGTCTGCTTTGTAGAACCATGCTGGCAGAAACTGCTGGATGAAGGAACAGAATGGATTGCTAATCTATAGCCATATCTGCTGGATGAAGGAACAGAATGGGTCTTCTGCTAGGTCTTTAAACCTATTTTAGTGCAACGTGGCTTCATTCACATATTCTAGAAATAATAGATTAGCAATCCATTCTATAGAATGGATTTACCAGTGGTATACGTCTTTATCGTTACGATGCAAGGTTTTAGGCATGCTATAATATAAAATTAGGATATCTAATATTTAGGCATGTATTTTAGTAGAAAAAAATTCTGTAGAAAAGCAGCACATTAATTCGGATCATCCACTGTTTTATTTAGATTGGCGCTAATCTGTGCTAGAGCTAGTGAGTTCCTCATCTACAGTTCCTCCTCTGATACCAACTCCCCATTTCGCAGGAATCTACCAGCACTTCTTCCTCAGTAGCTGCAGTCCAGGCATGTTTTGACTCCCTCGCGACTGTGGCTACTCCTTGTTTTTAAATTATTGAAATCTGCGATAATCAGCCCAACTATTCGACTGGCTTAAGTTTCCATCTACGTGTGGTATATGAGCTGCTTATCAAACTCATAATAAGCATAAAGAGCCTAACGATATTGGAGTACCGACTGCAATATTTGCAAATTCGGAAACCAGCTCTGAGGCCATTCCGCTCACTCCTGAGCACATTCACAAGGGCGCCAGTACTGTACGCAGGCACAGCACTCACACACGCTCACACTGGGTGAATCGCACGACTTTTCACGTGAACACTAGCCCCAAATGAATGTGGTCGCTCACTGAATCGAATTAGGAGTCCTGGCGCCCCTCCAACGTGCAGCTACTCAAGCTGTTCAAGGCCTGCTCGAATATTTTTGGTGCTTTTTGTCAATAGGACGTTTCCTTAAAGATCAAATCAAAGATGCTATAAAATAAAGATTTTATTTGCTTTCCACTGTTTGCTAATAGTAGGCATTATGATATTGAAATCTTCGATTTTATTGCTTTTACAATGGCTAAAATCTATTAATTAAAAAAAGTTTTTTGGGTTCTCGTCACCGATTTAAGGCTTAAATGCTACTGAATCCAATAGATGTAGTTAGCATAGTGTCATATAGAGTCTAAAGTTCACCTACAGACCAATTAATTAGCTTTGATAAATTCTAATCCATAGAGATTCACCTGCAGACCAATTAGCTTTGATAAATTCTAATGTGTAGAGATTCACTTGCAGGCCAATTAGCTTTGATAAACTCTTATCTATAGAGATTCACCAGCTTACCAATCAATTAGCTTTGATAAACTCTTATCTATAGAGATTCACCAGCTTACCAATCAATTAGCTTTGATAAACTCTTATCTATAGAGATTCACCAGCTTACCAATCAATTAGCTTTGATAAACTCTTATCTATAGAGATTCACCAGCTTACCAATCAATTAGCTTTGATAAACTCTAATCCATAGAGATTCACCTGCAGACCAATTAGCTTTGATAAACTCTAATCCATAGAGATTCACCTGCAGACCAATTAGCTTTGATAAATTCTAATCTATAGAGATTCACCTGCAGCCCAATCAAATTATCAAAGGACCAAAATGCCTCTTTTAGCTACGTGCAATGTCAAAACAGCGTTACGATTTTAAACAAATTTATTTCACTGATAGTAGCAGTTCAATGATGTTTCAATAATTATTAGTTAATTCATTACAGTTGGTGACATCCACAACGAACTGAAATTCGATCAAGAATACCGTTAGTCAAATTTCAAGTTCCTCGTCACAAGCTTTCAGAGCTTGGTGTGTCTCGTCACTTCTCCATTCGAACGCCGCGTTTCTTTCGTCCACTGAAAATGAATGAAGCAGTGGCACAGAAATATGATAGAAACACAACCGGCTTAAGCGTGCTTGATTAAAAACAGGTTTTTGTAGGAAAAAAATTCACGATTAAGTATTTTGTGAACCCTCTGGCAGAGATTTTCTAATCAACCCGCTCTCATGCTTTGCACAAATGAGAATACCTGAATTTTGATAGATTAACAATACAACAGCAGCTACACGGCTTGGTTGCGGGGAAGTTCAAAATTTGAATTGAATATTGAAAACTGGCTGCACGCACGTGACTGCAAGGTGGTGAGCGGAAGTGCTGTGGGAGTGGGGACTCGGTGATGGGATCAGGGAGCCGACCTACTAGTCTAGGCGATTGCAGGGAGAAAGGGGAGGGCAGAGAGGAGAGGGGAGAGGCGGGTAGGGCATCGAGGGTAGGGCATGGAGGGTAGGTCAGAGAGGAGAGGGCAGAGAGGAGAGGGCAGAAAGGAGAGGGCAGGAAGAGGGTAGGGCAGGGAGGGTAGGGCAGAGAGGAGAGGGCAGAGAGGGCAGGGAGGAGAGGGCATGGAGGGTAGGGTAGGGAGGGTAGGGAGGATAGGTTAGGGAGGGTAGGGCAGAGAGGAGAGGGCAGAGAGGGCAGGGAGGAGAGGGCATGGAGGGTAGGGTAGGGAGGGTAGGGAGGGTAGGTTAGGGAGGGTAGGGCAGAGAGGAGAGGGCAGAGAGGGCAGGGAGGAGAGGGCAGGGAGGGTAGGGCAGGGAGGGTAGGGTAGGGAGGGTAGGGCAGAGAGGAGAGGGCAGAGAGGGCTGGGAGGAGAGGGCAGAGAGGGTAGGGTATGGAGGGTAGGGCAGGGAGGGTAGGGTAGGGAGGCTAGGGCAGAGAGGAGAGGGCAGAGAGGGCAGGAACGAGAGCGCACAAATTCAGTTTTGTTTACAGAGGTTAATAAGCCGGTGATAATGGTTTAACTCGCCAACGCGCAGAGCTCTCTGATGAGATTTAACAATCGGGACTGGATTCTGGACCCAGCTTATTGCCGGAGCCCGCAAACAGGGAGAATACTGAAGAGAAGTCTGAGCAGACACTACTACAGAGATTGGCACTCAAGTTGGTATCTAATAAATTATTCATAAGCAATAGAGACTCGTGTGCTGAGGGTAAAGATAACACCGAGAATCGAGACTATCATATGTAATCCGTCACGTCTGCTGCAATACTGGAATCGATTCAGTATTCGATTTAAACATGAAAAGTTTCTTTTCGAGTGTACGTGTTGACTTTCCAATCAGAGTTAAGAGAGATTGAGCGAGACTGGGTGCAGGATGGGGATGCTGGGATATGAGAAAGTTGGGGAGATTTACGAGCTACTCGTACCTGCTTTAGAGTATTATCTGGTACTCCACTCTTGCGAAAAATACCGTTAGATCTCCTTAAATTGCACCCTCTACAGCTCCCTCTACACCTCCCTCTACACCTCTCTCTACGCCTCCCTCTACACCTCTCTCTACACCTACCTCTACACCTCCCTCTACACCTCCCTCTACACCTTCTACACCTCCCTCTACACCTTCTACACCTCTCTCTACGCCTCCATCTACACCTCCCTCTACAACTCTCTCTACAACTCTCTCTACACCTCTCTCTACACCTCCCTCTACACCTCCCTCTACACCTCTCTCTACAACTCTCTGTACACCTCTCTGTACACCTCTCTGTACACCTTCCTCTACAACTCTCTCTACACCTCTCTCTACGCCTCCCTCTACACCTCTCTCTACAACTCTCTCTACAACTCTCTCTACACCTCTCTCTACACCTCCCTCTACACCTCCCTCTACACCTCTCTCTACAACTCTCTGTACACCTCTCTGTACACCTCTCTGTACACCTTCCTCTACAACTCTCTCTACACCTCTCTCTACACCTCCCTCTACACCTCCCTCTACACTCTCTCTACACCTCTCTCTACACCTCCCTCTACACCCGCCTTTACACCACCTACACCATGTCTACAACAAAGAGCAATCTTCAAGCAATGCAGAATCCACAAAAGTCGCACTTGGCCTGCAGGTCGATCCCGTACTGTCCGCTGGTGGATCCCAGCCTTTCTATCGATGACAGCAGGTCGGCGAGGCGGTGATCGGAGCTCAGACGCTTCAGAATGGGCCTATAAATTTATGTGACGCAAGGAGATCAGTCCAAGCTTGGTCGAGCATCAAATGAATTCCGGCAGTCAGTATACGAGCATAGATACATTCTATCTCTGGCTATATCATTAAAGCCATTTTGTAGCGGCGTCTGGAGTAATTAAATAAATATTAATTACAGGGCTGGCAGCAGGCTTCTTGAGTAGACAGTTCCAAGACTTAATTAGCATTCAAACAGGACAGCCTGTCTAGCAGCGCCTTCAAGATGGCCTTAAATACAGCCACCCTCTACAGTCTCTTTTACAGCATTCGCTATGACAGGACTTTTTACAGCACCTTCTACAGCGCTTTTTACAGTACCCCTACAGAACTTTCTACAGCACCTTCTACAGCACTTTTCACAGTACCCCTACAGAACTTTCTACAGCACCCTCTACAGCACTTTTTACAGTACCCCTACAGAACTTTCTACAGCACCTTCTACAGCACTTTTTACAGTACCCCTACAGAACTTTCTACAGCACCCTCTACAGCACTTTTTACAGTACCCCTACAGCATTTTACAGCACCATCTTACAGCAAGCTACAACAGGAGAAGCTCTGTTGAAATTAAGCGTCGTAGTTTTAATTGGCATCCAGAATCAGAAGCTATGAATGGCTTGCTTGTGTGGATTTCCTTGCCAAACTCTGGCTCTATCACTGAGCAAACACTGTTTTCTACGTGTTAAAACTGTCAGTCAACCCTTAGATATCGTTTCAGCAAAACTGCAGTGAGAATTTTTTGACAATACAAACTGCTTTTTCCAACAGATTCTGGGTTTAAGCAAACAGTTATGCTGGGTGTCGGTTGTAAAACATTCAGATATCCAGTTTGAGTTCTAAGATACTGCTTAGCTTCCCTCAATTATGCCTATAGATTAGCAATCCATTCTGTTCCTTCACCCAGCAGATATGGCTATAGATTAGCAATCCATTCTGTTCCTTCACCCAGCAGATATGCCTATAGATTAGCAATCCGTTCTGTTCCTTCACCCAGCAGATATGACTATAGATTAGCAATCCATTCTGTTCCTTCATCCAGCAGATATGGCTATAGATTAGCAATCCATTCTGTTCCTTCACCCAGCAGATATGGCTATAGATTAGCAATCCATTCTGTTCCTTCACCCAGCAGATATGACTATAGATTAGCAATCCATTCTGTTCCTTCATCCAGCAGATATGGCTATAGATTAGCAATCCATTCTGTTCCTTCATCCAGCAGATATGGCTATAGATTAGCAATCCATTCTGTTCCTTCACCCAGCAGATATGGCTATAGATTAGCAATCCATTCTGTTCATTCACCCAGCAGATATGGCTATAGATTAGCAATCCATTCTGTTCATTCACCCAGCAGATATGGCTATAGATTAGCAATCCATTCTGTTCCTTCACCCAGCAGATATGGCTATAGATTAGCAATCCATTGTTCCTTCACCCAGCAGATATGGCTATAGATTAGCAATCCATTCTGTTCCTTCACCCAGCAGATATGGCTATAGATTAGCAATCCATTCTGTTCCTTCACCCAGCAGATATGGCTATAGATTAGCAATCCATTCTGTTCCTTCACCCAGCAGATATGGCTATAGATTAGCAATCCATTGTTCCTTCACCCAGCAGATATGGCTATAGATTAGCAATCCATTCTGTTCCTTCACCCAGCAGATATGGCTATAGATTAGCAATCCATTCTGTTCCTTCACCCAGCAGATATGGCTATAGATTAGCAATCCATTCTGTTCCTTCACCCAGCAGATATGGCTATAGATTAGCAATCCATTCTGTACCTTCATCTAGCACTAACCTGTGTTGTTGAACTGCAGCAGCCTCTGCCTCATGATCCAGCGGATAGTTGCTAGGCCGGCAGTTGGCCATTCCAGCTAGCATCAGGGCGCACAGGGTGAGCGTCAGAATTGTGATCTTCATGATGAATTTTTGACCTGGAAATGTAGGTGAAGTGAAGAGTTTGTCCCGGTTTTTGGATAAAATTGATACCATAGCCTATAAAATTCTGCCAATAACGGCGAGAAGAAAGAAGAATAGCTGTGTATGTTGATCAAGTTGTGTTTCAAAATATTCTTGCTAAATAAAAACTTGATTATCGCTAATTACAGTATTGACAGGAAATTTCCAAAATGTTGGAGAATAAAAATATCTACTTTGGAGACAATTTGGAAATATGAATACAGACAGAGGCAGCTTATGAAGGAGACAGTGAGAGAGTGAGGGAGACAGTGAGAGAGTGAGAGAGAGAGTGAGGGAGAGAGTGCGAGAGTGAGGGTGAGAATGAGGGGGTGAGGGTGAGAGTGAGGGAGTGAGGGAGACAGTGAGAGAGTGAGGGAGACAGTGAGGGAATGATGTAGACACTGAGGGAGTGAGGGAGTGAGGGTGAGAGTGAGGGAGTGAGGGAGACAGTGAGAGAGTGAGGGAGACAGTGAGGGAATGATGTAGACACTGAGGGAGTGAGGGAGTGAGGGTGAGAGTGAGGGAGTGAGGGAGACAGTGAAGGGGTAGACAGTGAGGGAGTGGGAGGGAAACGAATTTAACCTACATATATGACGGTTCACACTAAATTCCTAGGCTCCTTCTTTTCTAGTGGAACGATAGTCTATGGCCAAACCTCACTAAAAAACGAAGCCTGAGAACTCAAAACGAGGCCTGTTAACCGGTTAACAGGCCTAAGAACAAGGCCTGAGGACATTTTAGAACGACTATAATTTGTCAGTTAGTCCATTAGAAGTATAAACTATCAACAGCAGTAACGACCGATTCATTCTTGCCGATTCACTCGAACATGATTTCTACGGTGTTGGTGTCACCGTGGACAGTCATGCGCATCTTCTTGGTAGGACCCTCAGACACGACATCTTGCTCATTGGTCCGCCCGTTGGACTCCACGTCTCCTCCGGCGTGTAGAGCGTAGGTCATACGCGAATGGTCCTGGACGTCTAGCCGTATGTACCTCTCAATTGCGTTGGACGAATGTCCAGTGACGCGGACTATATCGTCCCTAGCCAGTCCAGCCCGATGCAACGTGCTGGCACAAGTCTTCCTTAGAGACTGGTTTGAGAATTTAGAATTTTGAGAAAATAGCTTTAGTGCCCATCGTTCCTTCCGGCGTGTCGATTCCGGCACAGCAGCGTCAATCCTTTCAGCAACCTCGTCATCGGGCAGTAAAGCAACTATACAAGCCTCGTTTTCTCTCAATTCAATGTCATTCAACCAGTCGAAAGCGAGTTCCAAGTCGTGTTCCATGATTCTCAGTTCTCTCTGATTTTCTCTAGCTGCCCAAACCTTTCCTTTCTCGCTTTTAATTTAGGCATCGAATCTTTAACTTGAATTTTTATGTCTATGGTTAAATGCGCTTTTGACGAATACCTCACTCCCACTCCCAGTCGCTTCCAATATCTGTAGATTAAGTACGATCTTTGTCTGTTCTTTTGGTGTCTATGGCAGAAAGACCTCGGACGCAATTCTAAGGCATCGGCTTCGCCTCGGCCTGAGAACAGCGTCCTCGGCCTTTCTCTGCCATAGGAACCAAAAGAACAGACAAAGATTATATACTTAGTTGTGCAAGCTTAAAAAGCTCCTAGTCCCGTATTTAAAGAGGTTAGGGGCGGCTTTAAAACTGATGTGATTTAGAGGTTGGAAAATCGGACAGATTTCAGTGAAATTTCAATCAAAATTGTAACTCTGTTTACGTAGCTGAAGGCGTTAAAGTGACAGATAGCTTCATCAAATAGCTTAAACCTTTTGGTTCATTTTTTTGACAGTTGCATTATTGAATTTTATCCAGTAGATATTGGTCAGGTCGCAAAAAAAGAAATTTAGAAGAAAGTCAATTTTTGGTGAGAGATGAAATTAAAATTTGCGACATCATAAATTACTAATGAATCAATTCATATTTTAAAAGGTCAAAAGTGAATTTTAATTGTTACTGGTTAATTAACAGCAGGAGATCGGCATGTCTTACCGATTTAAACGTCTGCGTTTGGCTGAAGAAACGAAAAGAAGTCGACTTTGCCAGTTCAAATTGTCTTTCACACGGCAAAGAGAAGAGTTCGAAGTGCCTTCCTGCTTAACCAATTTATGGGAATAGTGGTTATTGGAGGACAAGCGTACATGGGCTGCTATTGGTCTAGACAGTTTCAACCAATCAGAGAGTAGATGAACTTTGCAAGCAGATCGAAGTAGAAATTTTTTGTATAGCTTAAAAATGGTAAAAAAATCCGTAAATTCCTCCTGATCACATGATCACATGATACATTTTCAATAAGCATTCTTCAAACCTCATTCAATTGGCTGGCCAAATAGCCGATTCAACAACTTTCAACTCTCAGCGCAGGGTCTTCAGAGTCAATAAATATGCTCTTAGTCGTTTCACCAGGCTTCTACTATGTCCAACCTCACCTACTGTACAAATCCAAATACCAGTGCAAGAAGGAATTTAGGTCGGTACACGAGAAATGAACCAACCAAAATTCATAATTTTCAATGGCGCCCCAGCCAGCCCGTAACTCAACTTGCGGTGCGCGGCCTGCGGCAACTACGGCGGCCTCCGCGACACCGCCTGCTGCTTGAATAGGAGCAAGTTGGACTTTTCGCACAGCAGCCGCTGCAGGCGCAATCCAGCTTCTCGTAGCTCTGCTCATCGGCTTGACAAAGAATATAATCATAATAATTAGCTCGTAGATACACCTCCCCTAATGGCCAGATGTGCAACCGACAGCTCAGCGTACGGCTGTTCAGTCCAAGGACTGGAGAGGGGGTCACCACACACCCCCTCAATTACCCCAGCTAATGCTGGCACCCATTTTACGAAGTACAGCTGGGTGAACTGAAGCAATGCAGAGTTGAATGCAGAGTCTTGCTCAAGGACACAAATTGTTCCGAATGGGATCTGGTATCGAACCCCCGACCTTTCAGTCGTGAGTCCGGCGCACTACAACCCCCTGTTGGCTACACAACCGCCAACGCCAGATGTTTGTTGACCCAAGAATAGGTAACGAACATCTTTCAGGACTTTCAATTCAAAGTCCGCGGCGCTGTCCGATGAAATACGGTACCCAGGCCAAGGAGCGTCTCAGAGTAACTTGCATCGCCCCAGAGTCGTTTTAGAGTCAATGCTGGTAACATATCAGCCAGCAGGCAGTCGACGAAACGCCGAGTCGTACTGCCCCCAGCAGGTGCAGGAGGTGCTGCTGCTCACGCTGCAGGCACCCTACCGGCGGGGACAGGCGCGCAATCGTCGTTTCGTCGACTGCCTGCTGGCTGACGCCGGCGCCCCGGACTCTGCCGGCGGAGCGGCCTATGTTCGCACTCTGGCTTTGAGACGCGCCTTGTGACACTAGAGACTATCCAGTGTACTTTTTTGTTGTTGTTGCTGGTAACATAGGTAAAAAGGGAGTTCTAGACGATTCTAAAACGACAATAAGTCACGGTAAAAGTTCCCGCGCACGAAATATACTTGGAAAGTACTTGAGAAGTGACTTAAGAAAACATTGCATACTTGGAAAGTAGCTACTTATTGTATGTGCTTGGAAAACTTGGAAAGTACTTAGGCGGTACTTGCCACGAGGTTGTATTGTTGACTTACAAGTACTTGGCAAGTTTGGTTTGTTTTTTTCTCGGGAAGTGACTCTGCATGGGGTGCTTCTATCAAGGGCGTCGCCATGGATTTTATGTTGGGGGGACAAAGCCAAGAATTCAACATGTACATGTACATGACTAAGTTATTACGGTAAATATCCATTATTTTGAGAATCGTGTTGTCAGCGCTCATTTTAGCGCCGCAGGCACTCATTTTAGTGCCACAGGCACTCATTTTGGCGACGCAAGCACTCATTTAGGAGGAGCAGATACTCATTTTGGCGCCCTGAAGAAATATTATTGATTACCACAACGCCACAAGGTGGGGTGGGGGGACAAAGCACTCTGGGGCCGTAGAGTCGTATCCGAGGCTCGCTGAAGTCACTTTGGAATCACTCGACTCGGCTGTACATTCCCTCTGTTGCTAATGCAGATCAAGAAGAAGCTGCAAGTGTTTGAGCTGTGGCGGATCTGCATGGAACGAGAACCAGTGCAGCGATTGTCAGCACTCCAAGGCAGACCACACGCTGGAGCTCGGCAAAGCAGCGGCCGATTATGCGGACACATTTCTGAAACTCTAGGCCGATCGTCCAACATATTTGGATGTGTTTCACACACAATTAAGTTTTGTACATTTGGTGCATTTGGTGCTGTCTGTGTGGACTCGGTGAACGCTCGGCAAGGGCGGCTGACTCCAGAGATTTGAGATCGCAACGATGAGATGCTGAAGGTGGCGGCGTTCTGCTGGTGCAGTTTCCGCGCAAAAAGACGGACTGCACCATCTGGACGCTGTAGCTGGTGAAGATCTACCAGCGAGTCCTCACAAAACGAGTCTGCTGTGATGGCACATGGCAGCCGCAATTCTATGGCTACAACCGCGAGTGAATTTAAAAAATTAGGGCTTCCAAATTTAAAAATACCCCAGAATTCTTGTAAGTTTTTTAGTTTCTGATTTTCTGACATGTAAGCAAGTATTGCTTTTGTCAGCCTAACTGAGAATAAAGCCATCCAAAGTGAGAATCCTGCCTACGCTGACTGCGAAGGGCCTGGCTGCGTGCAGCCTTAGTCTATGAGCCATAGACTATAAAGGACAAGCAAAGTGATAAAAAGCCATCCAATGTGAGAATCGATTGGTCTATGCGTCGTGTATTATTTTATTTTTATACCTTCTGAGCCATATGACTAGCCAATAGCTTGAACGGAATAACGGAAACAGGAACATGCTGTTAGAGAGGGAGGCGCGCGAAGCGATTGACGACAGTCACTGCTGGGAAAGCTGCCGCGTGGGACCTGCATTGCAGACGACTCTTTGGGCAGTGCATTGAGGGACGGCTATTTTAACTCTTTACTTTACTGTACTGTATCATCCAGTGTGTTCCTGTTTCCGTTATTTCGTTCAAGCTATTGGCTAGTCATATGGCTCAGAAGGTATAAAATAAAAGAATACACGACGCATAGACCAATCGATTCTCACATTGGATGGCTTTGTATCACTTTGCTTGTCCTTTATAGTCTATGGCTCATAGACTAAGGCTGCAGGCAGCCAGGCCCTTCGCAGTCAGCGTAGGCAGGATTCTCACTTTGGATGGCTTTATTCTCAGTTAGGCTGACAAAAGCAATATTATTTTTACCAATTTCATTCATGCAAATCTAAATATACCAAATCTCTAAGGTTTGTATGCTTGAATGCTTGTCCATAACGCTCTAGTTGCGTGCTTCTGCGTGCTTCTTTAACTATATACTTTTCTATTTGTGCATGTTCTGTAACTACATGTATATAAAACACGAAACAATTGCAAACGCTTGTTGAAAAATCTTTAAAACTGGCGTAATTTTTTACTATGAGTAGTGTCTCAGATACTATAAATGTGAAAAAGGACACTGAGACACATGTAAAAGTAAATGTAGTTTGAGGTACATTAAAGTCGTGTAGCTAGGTATGAGAATTATGGTGAGAGTAGGGTGAGACGTGAGACCCATCAGCCAATGAGAGAGTTCCATTCCATATATATGACGCGCCTCCAAAAAGTGGTGGCCACCTTAGCGTCCTCTGTGCGAGTCATAACTTTCCAAGAATTTTTTTCCATCACGTTCCGACTAGGAAAAATCCATAGTTTCTCGCTTAATCATGCAATTATATCGTTTTGTTGAAAGTTTTAGTTTCTTTAATTACTTACCGAAACCAGGATCAGAAGTGAGACTTTAACTGCTTCTTTAACAATGCTGTGCATACTACTTACAAGTCCTTCTGGTAAGTAGTGCATTCCTATTTTTTTACCGTTGTAAATGGAAGCATTTAGAATTTGTAAATTACGAGGCTACATTAGTTAGCAAAAATGACGAACCATATGAAGAATGTTAATTTTCTTTATTGCGACTCAAATTGGCTTGCGTGTTTTCTTTTCTTTAAAAAGATCTTCTTTTGTACTTAAATGTACTGCAGTCGCATGGATCACAATATGCATCTGTGGCGAACTTTAAATGTCTCAAAAATAGTTTTTTTAACGGTGTAAACATTAAGCTTATAGCAAATCAATTATTTGAGTCCTCTCAGAAATCGATTGTTTGCTGATTACAGATTTAACCAAAAAAATGGAACAGCTAAGTATAGCCTATAGGCGTGCAGACAAAAATTGCATTCTAGAGAATATACGACACTGTATCGAAGATAAAGTTAATTAAATTACCTTGAATACTTTTGCCAATTCTTGAGTAGGGCATTGTTAATAAAGATGACAAAGACATTGAATATCGCCTTTTGGTTCTTTTTTAAAATCTTTGATTGGACCTTAAAAATAATAGGAATGCAATAACATAGGAATGCAATAGCAATAACATCTTCAAGCAATTGCTTCAAGATGTTATTTGTTGTCCTTTAATAATTGAAGGACAACATGCGTGTAACACATTGAATCCTATATCCTCGCTACTATGTGTGCTAAGTGTTAAGTTGGTATTGTAGATGCGATTGCTTTAAGCCTTGCTTGCATCGTCATCAAAAGAGATAAAAAATGCTTGATTATGCGTCTTTGTACATTTTGATTTATTGTAGCTTTGTCACCTTGGCTTTGTGTCATCAATGAATTGATGCCTCAACTGCAGGATTAGTGGGTAAATACGAGCCAGTGTGCACCGAAGAGCAACCAGTTTGGTTGGTTCGGTTTTATGACCTTGACCTTGCCTTGTTTTTATTTTCTATCGCACGCCACCACCCCCACTAAACCAATCTCACTCCACACCAGCCAATCCCTCTCTCTCCGTTAGTGGGAATCAATTTCACACCCTTTCCGATTGGCTGACCTATTTTCTCTATAACCGCGCACTCTTTGATACGCCTTGCCCTACCCAACAAGCTTGTCTTATCTGTATTTTCTACCCCCAAATCCCCTTCGCCGCCAGCCCACGAGACCAATCTCACTCCACACCAGCCAATCCCTCTCTCCCTCCGTTTAGCGGGATCACTTTCACACCTATCTTTCCGACTGGCTGACCTAATTACTCTATAACCGCTCTCTTTGATACGCCATGGCCTAACCAACAAGCTTGTCTTATCTGTATTTTCTACACCCCTTCCGCCGCCACCCACGCCGCCAAACTCAGCTCGCGCCAGCCACTCCATCCATTCCATCCCTGCTTTGGAGCAAGGACCGCTAGACTAGAAGTTATCGTTGTATCAGGACATAATAGTTGATTTAAAGGGAAAATATTTAAAGGCGCTTGACTACCCGCTCCTAAATTAAACTAAATTAAATTAAGGTATTAAGTTAAGTTAAATCAGCCCTTTTAGTACTTGTCAATTGATACATGCAGTATGTTTGAATAAATTTTAAAGCTGTTTAAATATGGTGGCCAGCTATGAGTTTAACGGTTTTTTTAGCGGGTTAATCGCATATTGCCATGCCATCTCTAATGAAGATTAAATAGTTTATTGATCCGTAAACATTAAACAGAGAAGAAAAGTTCACAGTATCGCGTTGTTGCAGCCGACAACCTGTCGAGGTCATCATTATTTAACGTCTGCGGCCGCTGAAAAAAGGAGAAATTGTGTCTTTTTAACTTGCCCAAAACCCCCCCCCCAGAGATCATTTTAGTTTCCTAACCTATTGCTTTCGTCAGCCAAGTTGAACGTTTAGCCAAGCAAGTAGAGAATTCCCATTCGGCAGATTCGGTCTTGCCCATAGACATGGAGAAAGTAAGCAAGTTGACAATTACTGATCTTTACTGTATGAAATTCGATGTTAAAGCAGGATTTCAATAAGCTTCAAACTTCAGTAACAGTATTGTACCATGACCTTTGTGCCCGCTGGGCACTTATTCTTGCCTTTTAATGCCATAGACTACATTTAAGCCCGCTTGCAGGAGTCAAACTTACTTTAATGCAAATTAGCGGGCAGTTAATGACATTTAACGCCCGATTGTCTATTTCAAACTTACTTTAATGCAAATTAGCGGGCAGTTAATGTCATTAACTGCCCGCTAATTTTGTTCCACTTTGTCAGGGACACAAATGTCTATGGCACAATAATAGTAATACCCATGCTTTAAGGGCGTTAATGAGAAATCCTCGGGCGCCTAACGGCGCCCTCTGATTTTCCCATTAACGCCCTTAAAGCATGGGTATTAATCTACTATTAAAAACTGAGAGACAGATAGATAGATAGAGAGAGAGAGAGAGAGAGAGAGAGAGAGAGAGAGAGAGAATGAGAGAGAGAGAGAGAGAGAGAGAGAGAGAGAGATAGATAGATAGATAGATAGATAGATAGATAGATAGATAGATAGATAGATAGATAGATAGATAGATAGATAGATAGATAGATAGATAGATAGATAGATAGATAGATAGATAGATAGATAGATAGATAGATAGGTAGATAGATAGATAGATAGATAGATAGATAGATAGATAGATAGATAGATAGGTAGATAGATAGATAGATAGATAGATAGATAGATAGATAGATAGATTCAACTAACAACTTGGTTGACAAAAGCAATGCTAGGCATGTTGAAATTGAAACGCACAGCTGCCCGGCCACTGAGAATGTCTATGGCAAAAAGCCAATTGACTGAGTGTAAATTACCCAGTGAGCGGGCACAGAAAGCGTGACACGACTGCCGAGACTGACTATCGTAAATCCCTACTTGGCGCTCCATAACAAATCCCTTCACGAGCGGAAACGCCTCTAAAGTATCCAGTGCTATTGAGGGGAATTGCGGCACCTACTGAAGCATCCATTGGGAGGATTGAAGAGTATTGCGGCACCTAAAAAAGTATCCATTGGGATTGAGGGGAACTGCGGCACCTACTAAAAAGTATCCGTTGGGATCGAGGGGAATTGCGGCACCCACTAAAAGTTTTTTAGTTCCTTTTTTAATGGTGTTAGTTGCTTTTTTATGTTTTAAAAAACCACTTATTAATATAAAATTAAAAAGTTTAAATAAAAATATCCATTAGGATCGAGGGGAATTCCGGCATTTAGGTATCCATTGGGATCAAGGAGAATTGCGGCATCCATTGCAGGAATACTATATTTACTGAAAATCGTCGGGGACTTTGACCTTCTGCCCTCACTTACCTGGCCTTCAGATTGATGCCATACTGACCTCCGCCGCTGTCGCCGCCAGAAGTTAAATCGCCAGTGGCTTGAGCAGCTTCGGCCTTGCGAATCGACTCCAGCATATCCGCGATACGATGATCGGAGCTCAGGCGCTTGATGGCTGGCGGGCTGGTGTGTGTGTTGGCAATTCGAGAACATGGGTATACAGAAAAAGAGTGCAGAGAAGCCAACGTAACAGAGCTGCAACTAACACGGGCCTAGAGAATTTCCCTGGGGATGAGTTTCCTGCACATGAGACCAACTGGACAGCTGAAGCAGCTGGACGGTGCACATCTGTGCACTCGCAAATCGTGCAAAATGCATTACTCGTAGCAGCAAGATAGCTAGGAAGCTTTCAGCTTTCTTAGCACTCAATTCACAATATGCCACCTAGCTGGACTTCCGAATTGCAAGAACGAGTGTAATTTTACGTCAAGAAAAAGTTTTAAACAAAATATACGATTTCCTATTCAATTTTGTCGTGAATGTTGAAGACACAAAGTCTGAGAGTCTCTGGAGTTCTATGACCAAAGTTGTCTTATCGTTTCAATCAACTTGATCTTGAGAACCTAGTCACTTTCACACAAGCCATTAAATCTATGTACATCATCCGTCATCATGCATCTAACATCTAACACGAAAACGCTACACAACATGATAATCTGTCTATGAATATGCACCCAGCTGAGCTGAGAGGAAAGCCATAGACAGTGTAAAAATACTCCAACCAATTTTACCTAAACTGCGATCAAGTTGGCCCAGATCGACATACTTAAGTACAACAATAAATTGCATTGCGCTTTGTACTGAGGAGCAGAGAATTGAAAACTAACAAGAAGCGTCATTAAAAGTACATGTAAGAATACCAAGCCATTTTCCGCCCGGAATCCCCCCCTGACAATTTTTTGCTGTGCCACAACGGAGCAATGCAGGCAAACGAAATTCAAGAACACGGGCTTACTGTTGCCCACCTTCTTAAACAAGAATCAAGTCGCCAGCCTTCTGTACCGTCGAGATGTTCAACGATTCTGCCAGAAGGTCGGATTTTTTCCAGAATCGCTAGTGTGTTGAGTACATGTACACTCCTGTGCGCCAATCAGCACTGCGCCTCAGTGCGGCCTTGCCAAGCCTCCAAATTTCACCAGCACGTCGACCGCATGTGTCTGCATCAGCCCTGACTTCGTTGATCACTGGCCTTCACCCAGGCGGAGCTTCTGGACCTTCCACAGGTGGCACCAGACAACACTTTATTGAGAATTTCTCTGATGTCTCTGATCAATCCTCGACAATGGGCAAGTCTCAACTGCTAGACATCCATCGTGTCATCTGTTGAAGGTACCGACGGCGTCTGAATAACTACTGAATGCTTGAGAGACTAGCCGAGGATTTCCAGCTGTTGAAGGTGCCGACGGCGTCTGAATAACGACTGAATGCTTGACAGACTAGCCGAGGATTTCCAGCTGTTGAAGGTGCCGACGGCGTCTGAATAACGACTGAATGCTTGAGAGACTAGCCGAGGATTTCCAGCTGTTAAGATTGCAATTCAACGAACAGGCTTCTGGTTTTGGGCTCAAGTTCAAAAGCAAGGACCACTAGCTGTAGTAAATGGGAGCTAAATTTAGATCACGCCATAAACAGTTGAGTCCACCTAAAACGTTTCATTCAGTTTGCAAAGCATTTTTTCGTCCCCATGTGATCTGAATTTGATTCAAGAAAGGAGCAATTTTATTTGATTGAAAACAGCACAAAATGAACAGTTTCAATGTTGGAATGTTATAGTTAACTGGACTCTAGTCTAGGGAACGAAATGTTATCGCGAACTGGATAAAACTTGTCGTGTGCGAAGGCAACTGTCTATGGCATTGAAATCAATTTAGCTCCCACTAAGAAAGCAGTGGACGAGAGGCTTTGCTGCTTGGATGAATTCAATTGCAAATTGAAACACTGCATGAAAATTGAAAAATAAACTAGAGAGACAGGAACAGCCAGAATATCGTCGCAAATTTTGTTTGCAACTCGGAAAAACAGGTGCTTGCTTTATTTGATAGTGAATTTTCGACAGAGAAATTTTATCACGATTTTCGAGTGCAGCAGCCTCCGAGTTCCAAGTGCCAAAAGGAGGAGGGCAGTCAATAAGGATCGAATGCTCACCTCAGTCTATCGAATGCGCCGCCATAACTGAAAGCTCCCGGCTGCTCCACCTGATCATTCGACGGTACAAACGCCCCGGATTCTGAGTTGATTTCATCGCGGCGGCACTCGACAGTCATGAGCAGGATCAGCGCAACAGTCAGGTAAGCTACTAGCGATCCAGTAGGCATGTCTGGCGATCTCAACAGCTGAGCAGATTTTCTTAGCACTGTTATATTTGAGTTTGAAACAAAGGAGCTTTTTGAGATCTTCAACAAAACAGCAACCTCAGACACTTCTTACCTTCTTTAGTGATTCCAACACCCGAGCTGTTTACCACGCCACAGAAGAGATTAAAAAGTGAAATTTCAAGTCCCGTCATACCTTAGGCTAGCTATATAGAGCTGGCTGTATAACACAGTCAGCATTCCAACCGACCAATAGAAATTCAGACGGGGTGGGGGGGCTGAGTTAAATTCAGATTCCGGATAAACAAGAACAAGAACTCGTTGAAGGTCCAGAAGCTCCGCCTGGATGAAGGCCAGTGACCAACGAAGTCAGAGCTGATGCAGACAGATGTGGTCGACGTGCTGATGAAATTTGGAGGCTTGACAAGGCTGCCTTCTGAAAGAATCGTTGAACATCACGACGGTCTGGGAAGGCTGGCGACTTGGTTCTTGTTTGAGAAGGTCTCCAGCACAACACGTTCTTGCGCACCTTTCTCGTTTCGGCGCAGTAAAAATAATAGCCCTAGGTTGTTCCACTATTATGCGTTGAGTCCACTAGAAATTAAACTAATGAGTTTCGACTCGAAATAATTATATTTTAATATTTTATGATAAGCGAATTATTTGAGCTCACGAAACTGGCTGATCAGCGGGGCGTGCAGACACTTCATCAGCTCAAGGATGTTAGCTTTCCCCTTCGAATCGTCCCATTGTGGGCCGCTGAGAATTAGCGCCTCCTCGCTCCGTACACGCAACCTGAATGCGCAATCTTGTCATTATTGTTGCATTAAATTTAATCTGACTGGCACTGATAGACATTAATCATAAAAACTTAATGAGTGACATGGTCTGCGAATTCCGTGAGACAGTTTAGTTGAGTAAGATACTGAACGGAGTTCAATTTAGCTTAGTTAGTTAGTTAGTTAGTTAGTTAGTTAGTTAGTTAGTTAGTTAGTTAGTTAGTTATTTAGTTAGTTAGTTAGTTATTTATTTAGTTAGTTAGTTAGTCAGTTAGTTGGTTAGTTAGTTAGTTAGTCAGTTAGTTAATTAGTCTGTTTGTTTTTTGTTTGTTTGTTGTTAGTTAGTTAGTTAGTTAGTCAGTTAGTTAGTTATTTAGTTAGTTAGTTAGTTAATTATTGTTTTAGTTAGTTAGTTAGTCAGTCAGTCAGTTAGTTAGTTAGTTAGTTAGTTAGTTAGTTAGTTAGTTAGTTAGTTAGTTAGTTAGTTAGTTAGTTAGTTAGTTAGTTAGTCAGTTAGTTAGTTAGTTATTTAGTTAGTTAGTAAGTTAGTTAGTTAGTTAGTTAGTTGGTCAGTTAGTTAGTTAGTTAGTCAGTTAGTTAGTTAGTCAGTTAGTTAGTTAGTTAGTTAGTTAGTCAGTTAGTTAGTTAGTTAGTTAGTTAGTTAGTTAGTTAGTTAGTTAGTTAGTTAGTTAGTTAGTTGGTCAGTTAGTTAGTTAGTTAGTCAGTTAGTTAGTTAGTCAGTTAGTTAGTTAGTTAGTTAGTCAGTTAGTTAGTTAGTTAGTTAGTTAGTTAGTTAGTTAGTTAGTCAGTTAGTTAGTTAGTTAGTTAGTCAGTTAGTTAGTTAGTTAGTTAGTTAGTTAGTTAGTCAGTTAGTTAGTTAGTTAGTTAGTTAGTTAGTTAGTCAGTTAGTTAGTTAGTTAGTTAGTTAGTTACTTAGTTAGTTAGTTAGTTAGTTAGTTAGTTAGTTAGTTAGTTACTTAGTTAGTCAGTTAGTTAGTTAGTTAGTTAGTTAGCTAATTAGTTAGTTAGTTAGTCAGTCAGTTAGTCAGTTAGTTAGTTAGTTAGTTAGTTAGTCAGTCAGTTATAGATAGTTGCAGAAGAGTTGCGCAGG